>SCDT01001046.1:35914-56687 GCA_004143765.1 Drosophila melanica
TAATTCTTAACAAACGTATTAATTTACAAAAAAAAAGTGTCTGACAATATATGGCAATCGTGGGTCAAATTGTTCTTCCTTGAAAGCTTAAAGGCCAGTTTAAATTTGAACTCTAATCTGTCATATTGTTTTTAAAAAATAAAGAACGTTATAAATAACTAATTAACTGACATATATCACAACAGATTTGCCACTATAAACTGAAGTTTAGTTTAACCTTAGAATACTTTTTATATATTTAATATTTCTATAATTTTTTCTTTATATTTATATGTTTATATTTATATTTTTAGTAGCGTTTGGGCTTTTATTATAAATAAATAACTGCACAATTTACAAATACAAATACACAGACATATAATACATATTAGTATACACACAGAGTTGGGTAATATCAGGTGGCAAACAATGGGCTAAAAGGCGCTTAGTAGTAGAAGGGCTGGGCGGGCGCATTGTAGTGATACCCATCCTCGCTGTGTGGCTCCACTATCTCCTGCGGCGGCAGATATGTGTTCTCCGGCTCCAGTGGTGCGGCATACGAGGGAATGGGAATCTTATAGGTGGGCACCACCGGTGCAGGGGGCAAGTAGCTGCTCTCTGGTTGCTCCACCTCTTGAACCACGGGTGCGGGTGGCAAGTACTCTGGCTTGGGTGATGCCGGCGGCAAGTAGACCGGCTTGGGTGGTGCCGGCGGCAAATAAGCAGGCTTGGGCTGCACTGGAGGCAAATAGGTGGGCTGCGGTGCCTCCGGCTGCTTGGCGGGCAAGTAAACGGAAGCGGGCGTTGGCAGCTCGAACGGTACACTGGGTGTTGGGTAGTTGTAGCCGGGGTGATCCTCGTGATGGTGATCGTGGCCAAACAAATGCGAGACATCAGCGGCAACCAGCGTCAGGCTGAGCACAACTAGCACAAGGACCTTCTAGATGTTGGATAGAAACGAAAGCGTATCGGCTGAGTTGATCAGTGGGATCGCTTTGTACAGATACTTACCATTTTGTGACTGACTGCGGCAACGTTTTCGATTCGATGCTTGCTCTGAAATGATATAGTTTCCGGCAAGTGCTTCTTTATTTATACAACGAGCGAGAACCGAGAGCGCGATCGCAGTCTCAGTCTACTTTTCAGTGTCCGTCTCCGTCTTCGTCGCCGCCCCCGTCGACCGACTGTCTGATTTGTGGTAAACGCCGACGCGGACGCTGGCGATGCGTCTATTGCTGTCAGCCAAGCGACTGAAGCTTGTCTCGCCCCTGGACAGCCGTTATTCGCATATAAATTCTATTAATTCTCTTTTAATTTCCAATCGCCTTATACGCTGGCCTTTGTCTTTGCTCTGCATGAAGCGGACATTAAAATCTGCACTTAATTATATGCCTGTGGCATCAATCTTTACAAACGTATTAACTAAGGCGGCATAGATTGTTTTTTAATACCCTGACAAGGGTATTATCATCTATTAAACAATGTCTGCAAAGCTCACGTCAACACCTCTTGTTAAAGACACATTTTATCTGAATATTCTGATAAGCTGACTGCCAATGTGATCAGTTTAATATAGTTCATTCCATATATAACTTAATTATATGTAAAGCAATTTATAATAGAATATGTGCAATGGCATTTAATTTTTAAGAAGATATTTGGAAAATATTTTTGTATTTGTGATGAGTTTTCTTTATTGTATAAAGGATAAGTTCAAAATGGGGTTTTTTTTGCAAAGGATATTGAACAATTTACAACATAAAAGGTAATTTAATCGGGAATAAAGAGATATTTTTGTTTTAATAGGGTATTTTAATATACAATTTTTTTGTTTGATCTAAGTTGCCGATTATTGGATTTTGATCTTATTTTAATTCAGAGTATGAGTACACCCTTTTGTAAGAGCATTTAATAATTCGATACTTTAAATACAGTCTCCTGCCCATGTTTATTTAATCGCAGACGGCTATAAACGCCTCCCATTTGAAATGAGTATTTAAGGCATTTTTATTTGTATCTTTTGGAACTCCCCACATAGTTTACACATAGTTTAGGCTTTGCACAGACTTTTATTGATTTGTGTATTAATTTTATGGCTACACTAGTTTTGGCCAATATCGAGTGCCATAATCAATCGATTGGCCGATCATCTCGGGACCGAAAGAGGTCAACAAAGGCAACAACTGTTCGGATCGACGCTGTGGGCTGCAATTGGCAATTAGCGATTTTTCGTTTAATGTTTTCTGAAACGGACACCAGTACGCGGCATTCGATGGGCACTAATCAATAGCGATACTCGAGATCATTAGTCATTTTCAGTTCCACAACAGAGTAATTATAGACCCGGCAGATAGCTGCAAGTGTTGAGGCTGAAGTTCAATCTGAAGCTGAACCTGAGACGCGAGCGCGTGCTTTGGGCCTTTAAAATAGACTGCGACAGCGTTTGATTGGACGCTTTTGTTTTTTTTTTTTTGGTGGCCAAAAATAGTCGCTCTGTGGCCCATTTTCCAGCAGCCTGTTTTTGTATCGAAAGCTACTGGCATATTGAAAGCCGACCTCAGACAATGGCCAATTAGCTTAATGGCTTTCGCTTTTGGCTTTGTCTGTCGAAAGATGCATTCGCAGTTGGTCAAACCTGATGACGTTTGATGAAATTCACGACATGATTTGCATGAAATTGGACTAATATTTAATGATAACATACATTCATAAATTACACTATGCGATGATGAATTTTTTTTATTATAATTTTTGCAGATGAAACAGACAAATTATCGACAAATCTATTTCTTATATTGAATAGGGGAATTATATATATTTATATATATAGTTTTTTTTTCCTTAAGAAAAGAGTTTCTCTTTTTTGTTTTTTTTTATAGCAATCTTAACAATTCTTATACTTTAACCAATTATGCATAATATGTTGGCAATAGAAATACAAAAAAAAATTTCTTTAATTAGGCAAACAATTTTTATATATTTTTTTAAATTGAACATTATTCTAATATCAAAAAAAAAGTTTCGTCATTACGTTACGAATTTAGGATGTTTGGAATTGAAAAGGATTTTAAAATAAATATTTCCTTCTCCAATTTTTAAGTTTTTGCATTACATAAATTTCAATTAGAAACTAGAAATCAAAATATAAGAAATCAATTCGTTTTTAAACTTCAACTGTTAAAAGTATAAAATTATTAGGTTAATTGAAATAGTCAAAATCAAATTTCAATTATATAAATTTAAACAGCGTTTTTATTTTAAATCAGTATTTTTTAATGTGCAACTTAAAGGTAAATTCTTATGAGGTTAGTATATGCGTGTGTGGTTGTGGTTGTTAAATATGCACCACTTTTGTACGGTTCTAGAATTTAAAGCGGCGCAGCGGCTGGTTGTAGTGGTATCCTTTTGGTGCAGGCAGCGGAGCCGACTGGCTGAGGGGAAGCGCATACGAGGGAATGGGAATGTGGAAGCTAGGCTCCGGCTGGGCCAAACGTGGCTCGGACTGAGCGGGTGGCAGGTACTGGGATTCCGNGATTCCGGCTGTGCGGGTGGCAGATAGCTGGTCTTGGGCGGGGAGGGTGGAGCGGGTGGCAGATAGCTGGCCTTGGGTGGCGACGGGGGTGGCAGATAGCTGGGCTTAGGGGGAGATGGGGGCGGCAGATAGGTCTCCTTGGGCTCGGCGGGCGGCAAGTAGGTCTCCTTGGGCTCGGCGGGCGGCAAGTAGGTGGGCTTGGGCGCCACCTGCGGTGGTGGTGGTGGTGGCGGCAGGCTTGGCTTCACCTTGGGTGGCAAATACTTTGTCTCTGGGCTGGCGGCGGGCAGATACGTTTTCTCGGGCTCCGCTGGGGGCAGATACTTGGTGCGTGGCTTCTGCGGTGGCAAGTACTCCGACTTGGGTGCCTTCACTGCGGGTGGTGGCGGCGGTGGTGGCAAGCTGGGCGCCACCTTCGGCGGCAGATACTGCGCTTCCGGCTTGGCGGCGGGCAGATAAGTGTTGCTCGGCTGCTTCGGCGGCGGCAAGTACGCCGGCTTGGGCGCGGGCGGTGCCGGAGCCGCATACTTGTAGCCACTGTTTGCCTGCGACTTGGGCTGCAGCTGACGCAGCCCATCAAAGTGCAGGTCGATGTGCACGCCATGATGATTGCGATGGGCGTCATGAGAGTTCGAGTGTGAATGCGAATGCGAGTGCGAGTGCGGGTTCAGGTCGTGGTGGTGCGCATGGGCATCCTGTTCGTGATGGTGGTGGTGCGAGTCGTGGTGATGCGGATCATAATGGTAGGGTTCCTGGTGCGAGCCGTGGTGCGAGTCGTGGTGCGAGTCGTGGTGCGAATCGTGGTGCGAGTCGTGATGATGATGATTGCCACCGCCAAACAAGTGGGAAACATCGGCGCGTCCACAGGCGCTTAAGGCCAAAATGACCAGCAGGATGCACAAGGGTTTCTAGCACAAAAAAAAAACAACAAAAAATAAAAAAAAAGCGTCAAGTTGGAGAAACACACACAAAACGTTTCATTAATAACTACCATTGTAAAAGGGGCTTAGCTGGGCCGGTTGCTGCTGTCCAAAGCGGATGATGCTGCGCTTTGCTGGCAGCGGGAAATAATGCTCCAGCTAGTTGGTCTCTTGGCTTTTATACGGTTGAGAGTTCAACCAAAAACTTTTGGGAAATAATTAACAATTGTTGTTGTCGTTTTGTTTTTTTTTTTCTTTTTCTCTTTTTTGTGGTGGAGAGACAAAGGCCAACGCATAATTTGCCTGCTTCACACTTTTCTTGGTTTTCTTGAACTTGAAGCTGCAGTCAATTATTTTATCTCTTTGATACAGCTATTTTGGGGCTATGTGGGGCTCTTAATTGAAACCAAACACAAAGAAAGAAAGAAAAATAAAAACAAACTCATGAATATGCAGAGCGGTCCATAAGGAAACTCGACAATTGGCGGTGATTGAATTGGAGGCGATTAACGCTATCAATTGGCTAACAAATGTGATTTATTTTCTCCTATGGTTTATTTTGTATAAATAAACATAATTATTTTTTAATTTTGGCTTATCCCATCTGTTCAGTTTGAATGTTTTCAAACATTAAAGAAAATGTTGTGAATCAGATTAAATGAAGAAAACGAACTTGGTTTAACAAATGTGATTTATTTAACAGATCGCAACTAATACAATACCAGCGACTAGGCATAACGGGACAAACGGCATTCCAGGTCAAAAGTCAAAAGTGGGCTCAGAAGACGAAGGGCTCGGCGGGCGCCTCGTAGTGGTAGCCATGCTCCGGCTCCGGCTCCGGCTCCGGCACAATGATGGGTGGCAGATAGGTGGGCGCAGGCGTCGGTGCAGGAGTCGTTGTCGTTGTTGTGGTTGTTGTGGTTGTGGTGGTTGTGGTGGGTGGTGGTGGTGGCGGCAGATAGGTGGGCGCGGGCGTCGGTGCGGGCGTTGTTGTGGTTGTAACTGGTGGTGGTGGCAAATAGGTGGGCACCGGTGTCGGCGGCGGCGGCGGCGGCAAATAAGTGGGTGCCGGCGTTGGCGCAGGCGTCGTTGTGGCGGCTATAACGAACGGCACCACAGGCTTGGGATAATCATAGCCATAGCCATGCTCCTGCTCCAGCGGCAAGTGGGAGACATCTGCTGCGGCCAGAGCCAGCAGGCAAGTGGTCAGTACGAGGCTGAGGAATTGCTTCTATAAGAGATCACAGGTTTTTAGTAACAGAAACAAAAAAAAAAAAATAAAACAGCTCCACTTTGAATGGCACGCACCATGTTACACCTTAAGCTCGAAGACGTTCAATGATTGACCAACGACAGCGGCACCTGTTTATTTATAGTCACAGTTCTTAACTCCGCTGCTGTTAACTGTCCATGGCGCAAAAGGCCAATTATTATTATTTAAATCGATACGCCGCTTCTCGACTATTATATACCGCATATATGTATCTGTATATTGTATCTGTATCGTTTTCAGTGCTCATTATGCATTATTTACGCTTAGTTTTGTTGCTGCTTTGAATGCTCGCGACCATTTTCATTGACGCCGTCATAAAGCGGGCCTAAGCCAACAGTATTCTTGTTGGCCATATAACAATGGACTCGGAGCTGACATTCGGCTTGTAAGCGCACTGCTCTGCGCCTGCCATAAATCATTTAGACTTCATTTATAATAATTACGGTCTCCAACAAGAAGAAGTTGGAGTGGCCAGCATCGCGTGGCCCCCAAAACGCATAAAACACAATGAAGTTGTCTCTGAGCCTCTTCAAGCTTGCGGAAGTGTTCGGCTTAAGCAACTACTTAAGGCCCATCAAAATGGTGCCAACCGTCAGCCTATCAAATGTCAGCTGAGAGCTGAGAGTTTCAACGCCTACGCCTACTCGTAGGGCGGCAGTCCGTAAAAACAGATACGCCGTAAACTGCGACACATTTGACGGCATTTAAACACTTTACTAATTTGTCTCAGAAGTCACGAAACGGTTTCCGACTAGAATAATAAAAAACAAAAACAAAGATGCTGCCCGCTCTGATCTGGTCTGGCATCCCGTCTTCTGCTGACGGTTCAACTATCACTTTTTATACCCTGCACCCAGCGGGGGAGTGCTAAAAGAGGTATATAATGTGTGTCTTATTCTTAATTCAGTAAGAAAAACAAAAAACTTTAAAACGAAAATTTCAATCAAAATTCAGAAGAAAATATTCGAGGTAGGACAAAATTCACCATCGATAACTCTTAACTGTTTTCGTGATAACGATAAAAGTCGATATTTGACACAGGCGTTTTAAGAACACAAATTTGTGATATAGTATTTGATAGTACAGTAAATTATTCAAAATATTGTATATATATTGCAAATACATGCATTTTCCTCACATCCATTAAAATTCGAAATGAAGTTGAAATTCAAGTTTATTAAATATATACATTTGGTTAAAGATTGAAATACAAGTTATTCATAAAAACAACCATAAGAAGGGGGCATAAGAAAGAAACTGAACAGTAGCTGCTTTAAAGTTTTATATATGCATTTTATTATATATAAAATATAGTAAAAATGCATATAACAGCAGTCCAAGACCTGATATAGGGTATTTCATAGGCGAATACACTCGTCTACAACAATCTACTTCGAATTTTTGTTGTTGTTATGCTTAAGACATCTTCGTTTGGCTTGGGTAATTAATGCGGGTTGTTGAACCGCCAGCGGCTTGATCGATTATCAAAATGTTTGAAAATCGATTGTTGTGGCGTGCGCTCGATTCGCGCCGCTCGCATAAAACAAAAAAAATTTACGTAATTTATGTAAATAATGAAATTAATTGTGCACTTGCCACGAATTTATACGGCCAAGTATTTGAAATTCCAACGAACATGTGCAAAATTGTCGTTGACTTCTCGAGTTGCAACCGGTTTGTGTTTGGTTTGAATATTTTTGTTTGAAAACTTAATAAAAAAAAAATAAAACAAAAGCAAGCTTATAGAGTTATGTATTTATTAGGATTGAGCTTAACAGCCACACAAAGATGCGGTCTCAATATCGGTTTTATTCTAAGCACGGTCCAAGGTAACTCCGAGCCCTTGGACGGTGAAAGGTTAACAAAGAATCGCTGTTTATACAGAATTAATTTTTTTATTGTATTTAGACTTTGGTGCAAATAGGTTTTTAGTGAACATGAAAGTGGTGGGCTTAGCTCGTGAAGCGTCTGCTGGGCACACGATATGCGTATCCGTGGCCCTTGGATGAGGCGTAGGCAGCGTTGTCTACGCTGGCCGCCGGCTCCGGGAGTTCATCATCGGCCTGACCCAGTTCCGCATCGGAGGGAGCGACTGGGATGGCGTCCTGTGGAAACTCCTGGCCCGTGGGAAACTCATTGTTCAGCTCCAGCTCCAGCTCGCTGACCTTGGGCACATCGTAAACGAATCCATTGCCCGACTGAACCAGCTGGGAAACATCCGCGCCAGTCCCATGCAGACAAAGCGCCGCCAGCAGAGCCCAAATAAACAACAAACGCTAAAAACCAAAAAATTCAATTTCAATTTCAATAATAATAGGCATAATAATGGATCTGAGTTACCATTTTCTTATGTTGGGGGGGAACAACCTTAGAGAATAACTAAACGTTTTATAGCTTCCAGCGAAACTCGCACGAATGCAGCCGACGGCGGAGAGACTCCGACTATTTATACCACTATTCATACTTCTAAATGTCGATCGTGTTTGGTTTGTTGGCTCAGCTTATGAATTGCGCTGTTGGTTGTTGATGCTGCTGCTGCTAATGCTGTTGCTGCTTGTCAAACGATAGTTGAAGCGGCCCTAGATAAACAAGCGCTACATCTGCTGGCTGTGTTTGGGGCCAATGCTGCGTTCCAACTTCAATCGGATCCAATCGAAATGCTACAACAGCGCCTCACTGTCAAGGCCATTGCCGCTGTTTGGCTCGTTGTGGGGTCAAGTGTCAGTGTGCGTTTATTGTTGCGCTGTTCGCTCTTTGTGTTCGTTGGCTTGTCTTCACATTGAATTAATGATTCTATCGCAGCATCCATCACGTGGGCCAGCTCGAATCGCTGTAGCTGAATCAATTATGCAGCGCCAGTAGCAAAACCAACTAAGAACATTGCAGTCGGCTGTAATCGACTGCGCAATGCTCGTTCACAACCCAAAAAAAAAAGAAACATTTTAAAATATTTTTGTTGTTTTTCGAAACATATATATATTTTATCGATTTGCCAGCCCCGTAGTGGGCGTATTCAAAAAATATTTATGCAATCTTTAGAGAAAGTCGTCAGTAATCTGTTTGTAAAATTTGATAATCCTAACTTTAAAACTGATGCAAATAGATTGATCTTATTGATATTATCAACAGAGGAACATTGCACAAATCCAATATACTCTACTCACGTCTTAAACGAGTATAAAAATAGTTTCTCCATATTCGTATATGCTAGTAATACATAAAACGCTACTGTCAACAGTTTCAGTTTCAGATTCACATTTCCGTTTCATTAGTGCTCCGCAGCCGATCGAACAATCTATCTTTGTCAAGTCTGACACGATGATTCGAATGCGAGAACTCGCGTTTGACAGCCCTGAGTAGATCACGTAGTACCTTTGACCCACGGGGCATTGATTCTCTTCTCTCCACTCTCACTTTCTGCAGCCGCCAGAAACCGGTTAACGCATTTATTTGTTGTTGTTCTAAACTCTTTGTTTTGGCCATAATACACAAAAAGATACAAACATAAAAATGTGAGCGTCTTTTGGTTAATTATTTAGGTTTGTGTCCAGAAAAAGACTTTGTTTAGCATACTTTTAGACCGTTCGTGGGTACAAAATAAAATATAAAAGCTTTTATATTTTAAAAGTTTGTTAAACAAAGTCTTTCCTTGGACACAAACCCAAATAATTAACATAACAGTTATTCAGTTAACTTAGTGAGATCAGTAACAAATTATTTAACAGAATGTTAAAATATTCCAAAAATACATATTAATAATTGTTTGTTGCTAGTTTTAATTGTTTTCATATTGCATCTTTTGAGACAATATTTAAATTTCATTAAGTAAACTATATTATTATATGTATGATGGGTGGGGCTAGTTGAAGCGGAAGGGCAGATCCAAAAAATGAGCCTGCTGTTCTGTAATTAATATATATATACTATAAATTGTTAAACAAAAAAGTGTCTACTGAATATGTTTAATAAGAAACTCGAAGTGTTAAAAAATTCGAAAAAGCTAATATTTAATCTAATCTAATCTTTACAAAAATATGTTGTTAAGAAACATATATAAACAATATTTTTGGAAAATGTCTGATGTCTTTTATTGATACAGATACTCAAAAATAATTCAAACTTGTTTTAAATATTTGTTTAATATCGTTTTGTATTTATTTCAAGTGACTTTTCATCTGCAATTCAAAAAAAAAAAGGGTCTAATACTAGAGGAGGATAGTTTATAATTACAAGTAGTTATTAATATTCGAAGGAGGGCTGGGGGTCGTTGGGGTAGCTGTAGCCCTTGGGACCCTCGACAACCACAGGCTCGGGCTGACGGTAGACTGGAGCCACTGGCCTGGGGGCTGGGATCACTGGCCTGGGGGCTGGCACCACTGGCCTGGGGGCTGGGACCACTGGCCTGGGGGCTGGCTTCTGGACAACAGGGGGCAGGTATTCGTTGACGGGCCTAGCTGGGACCACAACCTTGGGTGCAACTGGGATCACTGGCCTGGGGGCAACTGGGGCCACGGGCCTGGGAGCGACTGGGATCACGGGCCTGGGGGCAGCTGGGATCACGGGCTTGGAGATAACTGGGGTGACCACCTTCTCAACAACAGGGGGCAGGTACTCGTTGACGGGTCTAGCTGGGATCACAACCTTGGGTGCAACTGGGATCACGGGCCTGGGAGCAACTGGAGCCACTGGTTTGGGGGCTGGGATCACTGGCCTGGGGGCTGGGGCCACTGGCCTGGGGGCAACTGGGACCACTGGCCTGGGGGCTGGCTTCTGGACCACTGGGGGCAGGTACTCGTTGACGGGCTTAGCTGGGATCACGGGCCTGGGGGCAACTGGGGCCACGGGCCTGGGGGCAACTGGGATCACGGGCCTGGGGGCAGCTGGGATCACAACCTTGGGCGCAACTGGGATCACGGGCCTGGGGGCAGCTGGGATCACTGGCCTGGGGGCAGCTGGGGTGACCACCTTCTGGACCACGGGGGGCAGGTACTCCTGGACTGGTTCGAATTTGATAGCGGGCTGGCCATAATGATATCCATCCTCCTTCAGGGTGCCGGCAGCAATTTGCTTCTCAATGATAACCGGGGCGGGCCTCTCGATGATAACTGGAGCAGGCTTCTGGTAGACCACTGGAGCTGGCCTCTCAACGACAACTGGGGCGGGCTTCTGGTAGACTACTGGAGCTGGCCTCTCAACGACAACTGGAGCGGGCTGCTGGTAGACGACCGGAGCTGGCCTCTGAACGACAACTGGAGCGGGCTGCTGGTAGACGACCGGAGCTGGCCTCTGAACGACAACTGGAGCGGACTGCTCATAGACGACCTGAGCGGGCTCCTCGACAATAGTGGGCACATCGATGACGAACTGCTTGGTTGGCTGCTGGTAGTGGTATCCATCCTCTTGCAGGTTGTCGCTGTTCGAGAACAGATGGGACACATCAGCGCTGACGGCAGCCACCAGGGCGAAGACGATCAGGAATTTCTGTAAATCGAGCAAACAAACTTAATTCGACCCGGCAAACTTTGACACATTCCTCTGATGCTTCGCAGATATATGTTTTTTTTAGTTAGTTGTTCACGTTTTAGTTATCCTCTGTTTTAACACTCAGTTAGTTTTCTTGTTTCTTTTTTTTTTTTTGCTTACCATTTTGCTCAGCTTCAAATTCACGCCACGAAGGTTGAAATATTACTGTGTTGCCGATGAAGAGTACGACATTATTTATATGTCGGCGTCGTCGTCGTTTCAGGATAGCTGCGACAATCGAAAAGATCTTCGGCAAAAGCAGAATCTTCTCGACAATAGCTATAACGACAGCTGCGTCATCGATTTGCGGTCGTCGCCGAGTCCAAAAAAGTTAACCGAACCTGATTGGGTTGGTTAACCGGCTATGACAGAACGACACTCATAAAATTATTCTGCTTGCCTTTTGGCAGTTGTCCAGCGTTATAGATTTAAGCACAATGAAATACCGAGTTATCAACGGACAGTCAAAATTAGTAAATAAAATTAAGGCAGCCAAAGAAAGTTGCACAAGCCGAAGCCGAAATGCTCTGCCAACGCACACCACTCATATGGAACTGATTAGTATAGTATAGTTTGTTGGAACACTGAGTGTATATGCCCGAAAATAAGTGTATTTAATTATACATAATTTTATGCGAAAACAATATGCAAAACTATGAAGTTCGTATTTCGAATCCACTCAATAAAAATGGCCAACCATATCAGGCCTACGTTCCTGTTAGATTTATCGCACTTAATAGCATGAACAGAGCTGCTCTTTATTTTCAATCTGGCGTGACGGGCGTATAAAAATCAAATATATGATATTTTATGGTTATTAATGAAAGACAAGAACGATATTAATGAACGAATTTTATATGATGTTTTATTTATGAGAATCCAATCGCAACTTAACACAATTTGCATGTGAACGCCGCAGTTCCGCTGGCGAACGTAATCGCGCCAGTTGTGATCATTTACAATTACTCAGAGCAGAGCAGGTCCAGGCCAAGTCCATCCAGGTCTGGCTGCCTTTCGGGCAACCTTCAAATGCAAACAGTGGGTCATATTTATCAAGTGCGAAACCAGTTTGAATGGAAGGGCCAAAGCGACCTTTTTGCTGGGACTCGACACTCAGAGAAAAAATTAACTGTTTTTTAGTCAAATTGGGCACATACTTTGTCAACATTTAGTCAAGGGCAGCTTGGAATGAGTAAAAACTCTTAATGAAATACTCTTTAAATTCCACAATTTATAAAGTAATCAAAGAAGTATTTTTATACCAATGTAAGAAATCATTTTATAAATTTATCACTTTATTGAAAATAATTAATTAAACAATATTTAAAAATAAATTTTAAATTCTTTGAACAAAATGTCATATTGTAATTTGACTTTTGACCTATTGGAGAGCTTTGCGCACATATCTATACCAGATCATAATAAATAGTCGTATATTGTTTTTATATCTGACACGCGCAAATTTGACAAAATTTTTGATGTCAGCTTATTTTTAGCTGTACTCGTATATATATTATAAATTGCCGCTTATCAATAAAACTTGCATCGTTAATTTCTGTTTACCGCTTGCCATTCGATTAGCACGCAATTAACTCAACTTAGAATTGGCCTCGCCAAGCTTGGGATCGTCTTAGCCGGGCCAAGCGAAGCCACCGGGCTTAATGTTGGATAGACATCACCCATCACCGAATCAAGCCCCAGTCAATGCTAAGCGAGCATTGAACTGAACCAATATATCACTTAATTTATTCATAATTATATATGTATTCATACAAAATTTGGGTGATTAGCCTAAGTTCTCTTTACATCTAATGCGGGACTTTTTTTTTGGTTAAAGGAAATAGTTTTTGTTTTGTTGTAGGGTTTTTTTTATTTGATATTTAAATTTCGCCTAAAACAAACAGTTTTACTGTAAAAAAAACAAGTTTTTGAGTGTTTTTTTCTTCTTCAAAAATACCTCGCAACTAAGAACAGGTGGGGTTTCTTAACAATTTTATTTTATTTGTACACCGATTTCCAAAAAAATTATTTTTTAACAAAAATACAGACAGGGTATTTCAAATGTGAAATAGTTTATTTACATAAAAGATTTGTTACGAGCAACATTATTTTTATTAATTTGTTTACAAGAGATAATATTTCAAAGAACATCTATAATCTGGATCATCCTAATACTCTGACTATTCATAACAAACATCATGCAAATTTTTACAGGGTATCTCAGAGTCAAACACATAGTTTTTTTTTAAAACTGACGTTAATACTAAATTGTGCTGGTTTTAAGCTCAAAATAGAACGCGTTCTTTTCGGGTTTTTCCCGCATATCTGGCTGAAGAATATCATGGACTCAATTATCATCCATGGATTTCATAATTTCTCATATCGAAATAGTCGTACTTCGTGGAATTTATCATAGTTCTCATAAACGCATGATGGTTTTTTTTTCTTTTCTTTTTGTTTACTGGTTTTATTGGGCAATTTGTCAGTGCTCTTGGTTAGCGGTTAATCACTCTGGAAACTTGCGACTGAGTGGCCCTGAGGGGGGCCTTACTCATACCTCATTCACTTTTGCTTTCTTAGCCATATCTTCTGTTTCATCTTTCTTGGCCAATTGGTTCAGTTTTGGCCACGAGTTGTTCTACTACAATCTCGGTAGCTAACTAACGGCTAACTGTATTAATTCAGCTTGAATTTCCGGCATTTAAATGGAAGCTAATTCTGGATTGTAGTCCATATTTAAATCAGCTCCGATTACTTCATCGCACGAAATCCAAATTATTATTATATATATATATATACATATATTTTTGTAGCTTTTTAATTGGGCAGCGCTTAATAAATGCCAAGCAAATCAAACGGTAAACAAGTTTGCAAACTGTTAACAATAAATTAATATAAATTAAAAAACATATAAGCATTGCAATTGCACAACTCAACAGAAGCAGCAGCATATATACATATATACTATATGTATATATGTATATATCTTTATCTATAACGAAATCTACATTTGTGAAGCCTGCACCCAAAATTGGAAATGCAAATGCCTGCGACTTGTGTCAGCGCCTGAAATAGAGCTGGATTACCACAAAAAACAACAAAAAAAATCGCTGTCAAAAACGAAACGAAACCAAGCCAGAACCCCCTACTCCCCCCCCTTTTTGAGAAACAAAACATCCATTCAGTGCAACCGGTTCTATTAGTTTTGTTAATTTTCAAGTATGAAATAAGCATAAATTTATTTTGTATGGAATGATTAGAAAAGATTCTTGTTCTGTTTGTTCGATCGCTGATTGTTGGGCCAATCGAAAACCTTGCCTAAGAATGTTGTTGATTAAAACGTGCAAATCCGTATGCTGTGAAACGCACTAAATAGTCAAAATTCAAGCTAGCTAAATAGATAATGTACCAACTTCTCAAAAATACACCACACATAAAATGTCTAGAAATAGAACGCCACATATTACGTATACGTCGCTTGGGCTGTAATAAATTAGAAAAATCGAAGTGAATAAATGGCTAACAGCTATGCTAACATTGGAGGTTCGTGTCCCGGCTGAGGCTCTGTTAAAAGCTGCGTCTGCTAACTGGTTTTGACTTACGGTTTTGATGACGATTAATCTTGTGCAATAAACACGCACATCGAAATTTATTGAATAAATTGCGAGACACAAAGTGAAAGAATCTCAATATGCCAATCTTTGACAAAAAAATCATTTACAGTTATATTTTATGACTTCGATTAACTTGTTTAGCTGCTTCTATTTACTCCTAAAATTCCCGTTCACATTCACCGTGAGCTAATTTGCAATGCAACTCGAAGTAATTTAATAGCACACGTTTGTTGTCGCTGTGCATAATCCGATTGTATACTAAGTACAGCGATATTATTTTGACTGTATTCTTATAAATATCAAAAGCGCCCAGACTTTGGCAACAATTTAATAACTGCACTTTGAGGAAGCAACATGGTGAGTTCAGAGCTCGTAATTCTGGCAAATTGGCATTTTTATTGACAATTCGCTTTTACAGCGTTCTATAATTGTAGCCTTGGCCGTTGTGCTGGTGTGTGGCTCCGTGAGCGCCACAATACCAAGCAGAACCTATCTGCCACCCCAGCTGGGCGTGCAGCCAATTGTCGAGAGCGTGGTGTCGAGTCCGCAGCGCATCGTGCAGCTGCAACAGCCAGAAATTATTTCATCTGTTAGTCGCCCACTCGTGCAGCGTGTCGAGGTGCAGCAGCCCCGCATTGTTCAGGTGCAGCAGCCCCGCATTGTGCAGGTGCAACAGCCCCGCCTCCTGCAGGTGCAACAGCCCCAAATTATTTCGTCCGTAAGTCGCCCAATTATCGAGCGCGTTGTATCCCGTCCGGAGCGCATTGTTCAGGTGCAGCAGCCAGAAATTATTTCGTCTATTAGCCGTCCACTTGTGCAGCGCGTCGAGGTGCAACAGCCCCGCATTGTTCAGGTGCAGCAGCCCCGCATTGTGCAGGTGCAACAGCCCCGCATTGTGCAGGTGCAACAGCCCCGCATTCTACAGGTGCAACAGCCAGAAATCATTTCGTCCATTAGTCGGCCACTTGTCCAGCGTGTCGAGGTGCAACAGCCCCGCATTTTGCAAGTGCAACAGCCGCAAATCATATCGCGACCACAGGTGATCGTGCAACGTCCGTTGGTGCAGCAGGTGCAGCAGGTGCAGGAGGTCCTGCGCCCACAAAATGTCCTGGTACAGCAGCGTCCATCTCTCTCTCGCACCTATCTGCCGCCACAGGTGGGCGCATTGGGTCTGAACAGCATTATTGACTAGAGAGGCAATTTCTAAAATATTCCACCAGACGTCAACGTGGTTAACTGGTTTACGGTTTAACCCATACCGCAAACTATATTCAAATGCTAATTCCCGAAAAAAAAAACAAAACAAAAAAACATTTTTTTTTTAATAAATTTAAGAAGCCAAAAAAAAAGCAGAATTCTTTAAATGCAGATATATTTCAAGTTTATTAGCATTTTACCAAAATTGGCAGACAATAAAGAGAAAAAGCAAAACGAAACAAAAACATCAGCATTTAAATATATAAATTTAATCGGCCTTATCGCAGATCACTAAAATAAAATAATCAAAACTATCTTGTAAAGAAGACAATAACCTTTCACGAGCATATGAATCCAACAAAATATTTAATAACATGAACTTCAACGCCACTCATAAAACTCTAGTCAATTAATCAAGCGTACACGAAGAAGAAGAGCAACAAGAATCCACTACAAATTAACATAAGATGCTTAGCATCAATTTGTCAAAGTGCTTTAAATGTAGTGCAGCCACTTGCTATACGATCCGCATAATGATCTATATACAGAGAAAAAAAAAAACTTACGAAAATAAGATAAAATCTTAAAATCTCCTTCTTTGCGCAACATATTTCACGACATATTCTTAATACCCACTGCAATAATAAGGAAAATAAAATTTATTATTAGAGGAATCAAGTGTAGTGGAATCAGGTTTGGACCATTAATATTTATGGATAGTTATTTCATACCGATTGACAGCAATGAATGAGGGCCTTTAGGAAACCAGCAGCAACTGTGAACATGATAGCATCTAATGAGAAGAACATAATTTGCCGCTGCTTTGATTGATGATGTGCATTACTTCCGTTCCGTATAAAAGAGGAGTTCGGCTGCTTCCAAGTTATTATTCGATACTTTGTCCCAACGGCACACAGATCAACGCAAATGGTAATTGGCTGTTCCATTCAGTCTCCAGTTTGGATTCTGTTTCTCAAATTGTCTTTGCTCCTTGCAGCAGTTCCTTGTCCTGGCTCTGACTCTGGTGGGTTGCGTGACCGCTGATGCGGGCTACAACTATAGAGCGCCCGGCTCCGCTGTGGCCGCCTCCGTTTCGGCCCCGGTGAGGAGCTATGTGCCGCCTGTCGCGTCCGCTCCGGTCTTTCAGGCTGCCGCTTCTGCACCTGCGCCGTCTAGAACCTACGTGCCACCTCAGGTACAGCGTCAGGTAGCTGCACCTGCTCCAGTAGCTGCCCCAGCTCCTGTTCAGTCCTTTGCCGCAGCTGAATCAGCTCCCGCTCCCGTTCGCTCCTATGTGCCACCTGCTCCACAGGCTGCCCCTCCAGCTCATGTTGCTGCTGCCTCGGCTCGAGTCCAATCTCTTGCTGCTCCAATTGCTGCCTCCGAAGCCAACTACGAGGCTGCCGCCTCCGCTCCAGCTGTCGCCCAATCCGGCTACGAATACAGAACCGTGCGTCGCCGCGTTCACAAGCATCGTGCCTAAATCGCAGACTTCGATAACTTACATATATATGCAATAAAAAACTCTAACCAGAAATATATACTCGAACTCTTATAAATGTCCTGTTTAAAAGTATAAAATGCTTTTAACTAAACAACAAGGATTCAAGGTTTAATCCAGGTGTAGTTGGGTTGATTATTTATAGAATTTAGATGTGAATATATTGTTATTTTAATTATCTAACCTAAATAGTGATTATTTGATTGATATAATTTCCATTTCTATGCAACTATAAAGAGCGTACTAATATTTTGCGTAGCGGGTATTATCGGTATTTAGAAGGCGGTTAACAACCTGTGATTCAGTGCGACTTGTGCAGCGATCAGTTGCTCCATAAATTCAATTGCCTTTGATCTGCGAAACTTGCGGCAGGCAGTGGCTTTGTCTTAGCAGCCTCATTTGTATTTAAATGGCCTGAATTCAATACGATAAATGGGTCACCTAAAGTGCCAGTCGGATTTCTCACGCTCGCGAACAGGTTTCGGCACGGAGATCCCATTGGAAGTGCACTGCAATTTGACAACGATTTGGTATATAATTGAAGTTGAGAGCCGAAGATCGGCACAGACGCTATGGTAAGAGCAGCATGGAATACCAGCTCGAGATGCACTAGGTGCAGTAATTAATCCTTCCTTTGATTGTGATCACACAGGAGCTGTTTAGAACCCTGTTGGTATGCCTGCTGGCATTGAATTGGCTGTGCGAGGTGGCACCCTCCAAGCACCACAGACACCACCGGGAGTACGATGATGACGACGATCATCACTACCTTCCACCCGAGCAACACGAGCTGAAACCCTTCTTCCGCAAGGACAAACACACCAGCGAGCACGTCACCTACCACAAGAGCGACGAACACCACGATCACCACGAGCCCAAGCGCGTGGATCACTATCATCACTACGATCACCAGCCCGCGGTGAAGACCAAGCACATACACTACCAGCAGGTCGTACCGCAAGTGCAGCGCACCGCCTCAATCCTGACGGCCGCTCCGTCCCAGATCGTCACCCGACGACGTCGTCCCAATCGCGTGCTCTACGCCAGTGCTCCAAACTCTGTGTTCCACACACAGATCAATGTGCAGTCGCAGGACTCCGAGTTGAGCTCACAAATTGGCACCGATCCAGGAGCCCAACTGCCTGCCAATGGCGGAGCTCAAGCCCCGACTGGCGCTCAAGCCCCGACTGGAGCTCAGGCCCCGACTGGCGCTCAGGCCCCGACTGGTTTGCCTAACTGCCAGTTTCCCGTTGCTGGCAATCCTCCCACTGGCTGTCGGGCATTTGATCCATCTGGCGCGCAATTGGGCACCGGTGCTAACCCGGGTGGATTACCCCCTGGCGGACAACTGCCAGCTGGTGGATTACCCCCTGGCGGACAACTGCCAGCTGGCGGTCAACTACCCACAGGTGCTCTACCAGCTGGTGGTCCGCCTGCAGGCGGCAACAATCTCGGCAATGGCAACAATTTCTTCGTTGATCCTTCGCTGGGCGCCCAGCAGGGTGCGGGACAGGCGTTTGGTAATCAAAATGGCGGCCAATTTGGTAATCAGAATCTGTTTAGTCCCGCTGTCGGCGGTCAGCTGGCTGTGGGTGGACAGGATCCGTTGCTTGGCGGTCGGCGTCCGGGCTCCGTGCTGATCCAAATTGATCCCGCGTTCGGCGGCCAGTTGCCCGGCACGGCTCAGGTGAATGCCAACGGCAATTCCAATCAATTTGACCCATTTTTGGGCGCTCAACTCGGTGCTGGTCAGGTTCCAGCTGCTCAGCGACCCTTTAACCCTGCTCTGGGCGGACAGCTGGCCGCGGGTGCACAGGCACCCGCCTTGGGTAACCCCGCTCTCGGCGGACAGCTAGCCGCGGGTGCACAGGCACCAGCCTTGGGCAACCCTACTCTCGGCGGTCAGCTAGCCGCGGGTGCACAAGCACCCGCCGGGGGCAACGCTGTGCTGGGCGGTCAGTTGCCCGCCTTTGGCAATGGCAATCCAAATCTGTCGGATCCTGTGTTTGGTGGTCAGCTGGCCGCCTCGGCTCAAGGGCGCGGCAACGGCGATCCCAACCAGGCTGCAGTTGTTGTTGGCCGGCGCAGGGGTCGCCAACGGAATCGCTCCAATCACCAGCGCCTCAACGTGCTGCGAGGTAGTGTCTTTGGCCAGCCGGATCTGCAGGGACTCAGCAATGCTCTGGGTAATCAGCAGGACACCAACATCATCGACGGCAACTTCTACAGGGTTCCGGGTCTGCAGCGCCAGCTGATCCGGGTGAATGGCAATCAACGCACAGTGGTGCTCAACGATGGCGACTACTACGATGACGCCGACTATCCAACGGACATTGGATTTGCGGGCAGCTCGCCCGAGCTGAGCTACGCAGCGCCCGAGCAGAGAGGATTTGGCCGCAAGGGCGGCAAAAGTGGCGCCAGCCTGGACCATGAGACGGCCGCCTCGGCGCACCACGAAGAGGAGTATCGCGAGGATGGCTATCACTACAAGAGTCCCAGAGTCACTAAATAGGCGCTCGATTCATTTGAAAAATCTCAATTATTTTTTTTTTAAATAAATATATCATGGCATTTGCTTAACGAGCAGACATAAAATGTTGTTGCCTACTTTTGGGCGGTGTGGAGAAATCTCATTTCCGTTTCCGTTTTAAGCAGAGCGTAGCTTAAAAGCTGATCTCGCTTAAGCTTGATAAAGCTTTTAATGCGAGCTTTACACGGCGCTACATAAAATTTGAAGACGAAAGTGTTGAGAAAACTAGACAATAATTTATTATAAGGTACATAATTTTTGTGCTGGATAATTTTTTTGGAATATAAATGAAGTAAGGTAAAAGAAGAGATAATATTAAAAGTTATAGTATTCATATTTAATGATTATATATTAAATAATAAAGCTTTAATTAAGAGCTTTACACGGCGCTACATAAAATTGTAAGACAAAAATGTAGAGAAAAATTGGACAACAATTTATTATGAAGTAAATCTATAATTTTTGTACTTGACAATTTTTTATGTTAATGGAGAAAGATATATTTTATATATATTTTTTCAAGTTAGTATTTCTTATTTTTTTATTTAACAAAATTTTTACCGATATATTTTGATATATTATAAAGATATGAGTCACTTTATTTACATATATAGCAAGAAGGTTGAAATATATAAAATTTTGATTTCTTCAAAAATATATTAGATTGTTCATACTTGTTTTTGTATATATATATATATATATAT
>SCDT01001047.1:2795-30845 GCA_004143765.1 Drosophila melanica
GCCACCCGCCACCCGCCCCCCTTCTCGCCGCGCCAATCGGCCGCGTTGAAGCCACTGACTACTGCATGCTACAACTTTACTGCGAGTTTAATCAATAAGTTTGCCAAGGGTCTAGGACACTCTGTCCCCAGTGCCGCAAGCCCTGCGGAGCAGCAGTGCGTCTGCGATAAGCGTTTTAATAGCTCACTTGATTATGCACACAATTTTTGATCCAAAATTATGCCAAAGTGGATTGTTATCCTATTGGCCAAGGGCCATGCCGAAGCAATTTTCTCAAAGTTTTCTGTTCATTTCTTCTTTTTTGTTTTGTTGGAAGGGAAAGGCAGCCCCCTTTTAATTTCCTAGGGCAATGCGATGCAATTTGCGCCAGCTGTCAATTAATTTGGGTTTGACAGAGCTTAGTGCAGAGTGACAGCATCGAACGACAATGATTATGACTTCTGGTTAGCCCGCATCGGATTAGCCCAGTATTTATCTGTCTAGCCGGTGGTGCACGAACTATTGCCAAGCACTGTACGAACGAGCAACTTTTGGCTGCCAAACGAGCGTAAATTTTCTTTGGTTTGCCAAGTTGCGCGTTTTTATTGTTTTTATACCCCTTTTAACGAAGTGTAAAGAGTATATTGTGTCCGACTTGCTGTTTGTATGAACGCAATTATTTGCGCTGCAATTGAAGATGGAGACTTGACAAAAATGTTAACATACTGTTTCTGTTTTTAGTTGTTGCACTGTGAACGAGTATTCCGCCAGCGGTTACACCCGACTTGTTAATTAATTAAATTAAATTAAAGACTTAAGACAATTTCTGCATAACGAATACAAATGACAGGCAGCTAATTAAAGAAACTGAAATGAAATACAAAATTTCGCATTTATCAGTTGTGGCCCATTGAACATAGGACAATCGGCGTTAGCTAGCGAAAGCGGCGGGGAGGGGAAGTGGGAGGCGAAGACATAAGGTCGTCGCTTAAGTGAGCTGTGAATTTGCTTTTACATTGATTGATGGCTTTCAATTGCCATTTTCACGACCTTGTGGCCTTAAAATAGACAACAAATGATTAGGAAGTGATTTATTTGTGGCATATAGAAAGCAGATGGCAACTTAAAGATCTGCGGATAAGTATTATAAAGACGACGCTATAAAATATGAGACGAATTTGTCATGAAAATGTGCGCGAAATTATTGTACAGAGAGGAAGAGAAAACCATTAAACCAGATTGAATTATGACTCAGGTTAGTTAAGTGGAATAAGTGAATGTTAATAAATTGTATGTTATTAAATGTGTTAATAATTTTTTCTCTTATAATCAAGTAAAAACCATGTAGTATAATATGAATATTAAAATAAATTAACATAAAAGCTTTTCGTTATTGTTATTGCAATTAGGAACTTTTGTGAGTCTGATTTATGAAGCATTTTAGAATATTGGCTATTGATAAGCTGCTGAAACTTGTTCATCCTTTTGACTTTCTTTTCGATTTGGCTTAGTTTTTCATTTATCTTAGCGCACACTTGGCTGGATTTTCGTATCGAATCGAGTGCTTCAAACTTTATCTCGCAAGTTGCTGTGTGCACCACTTGGTTTTCCATTCATAAGCCACAAACTTCAAACAGAAACTACTACAGCAGCAATAGCAGCAACAACTATTTGGGAAATAAACATAAAAGCCATTTAATCTGCAATGCATACAGCAGAGCAGCCGCACTGCATTTACAAATTTTACACGAGTAAATATTTTGGTTAAGTATACGCCATGTATTTCGCCCCCTCTCTCTCACTCTCTCGCTACCTCTCACTGTCTTTTTGCCCTGCTCTTATTTCAGCGCTCCCCTTGCCTGTCCCCCCTCAATGTCTTGTCGATTGCGATTCCACGTTTTGTTTGGCATTCAATAGTTTTTATTTCTGCAGCAGACCACACTGCACCCCTCGGCTGCTCATTTCAAATTATTTTTATACGCTGGCTGTTGTTTTGCTGTTTTTCGTTATTGTTGTTGCCGCTGTTTCACAGTGTTTGGCTTGAGTATTTTGCGGGTATTTTTACTGCATTTCGTTTTTATGCAGTTACAATGACAACTTTTGTTATTTCTCTCGTTGCACGCTTCGAGTTGCATGAAAGGCGCACAGATAACGATAGAGCAGAAGGTCTTCTTCTTCACCCCTTCACCCTTCCCTCCCCGCCCATTCACTACCAACGACATACGAGGTAAAGTGGGAGCTGCAAGAGCAAAGATTTTATGCAACATTTTATGCGACATGACAGTCAACAGCATCTACGTCATCATCATCATCATCAGCATCAACAACATGCCATATATCTTTTACGTGCATGAGCTTGTCATTTGCATTATTTTCATTACATTTTATTGGACATCTTGCGGATGCGAAGCTTAGTTAAAAGTGTGCGCATATACGTTAACGGCTCGTGCGATTATGTGTCTGTGCTGGCTGGCATTAAAATTCAAAATTTTTTAGCTGAAATAATGCTGGCAAGAAGCGCTTAAGAGATATTGCCAACAACTTGGCAGTTCGAAACTTTGTGGCACCGTTCACCAATCTTCAAAGTTACAACTTACGTACGACGTTCTAATCTCTGTTCAACAAAATAAAAATAAATATAAAAAAAATACAAAAACAAAAACAAAACTGCCAAAACATGTCACATGAAAACGTTCTCGTTCTCTCGACCCGCCCGCCCTCCTTATATGAACCTTTAGCTTTGAGTTGTTTTTCCACAAAAACGTCGCTGCGAATAATTTACACAGAACAAACTTTTGACTAAGAAAACGAAATGAGAAAAAGCACAAAAACACAAAACACAAAAAAAAACAACAGCAACAAAATTTAACATTTGCTGTGTGTCTTGACCAAAAGTGAAACAGAGGCAACCGCAAAGCGCCTTGAGTGCTAAGCTGGGCGTTGAACTGGGCGTGGTTGCGGCAACAACAACAACAACAACAGCAACAAAAAAGGTAAGAAAAGTTATAAAAATGTTATGCCCAGGCAAAAGTGTATGAAATAATCCGTAGAGATTTTTATCTTGTTAAGCATGGAAATGACCAGTAAAGGCAGCTGCCTCTTCCTCGCTTCCTTTTCAAACTGCCTACCGCTCTCTTAGCCACACCCTCCCTCTTCCACATCGCCAATCACTGCCTCTCTCTTTCTGTCCGCTTATCTTTGCTGGAAATCTGCGCAGCAGCTGTTGTAGATTGTTTTTTTTTTGTTTTTTAATTTTTTTTTTAACAGGTAGTGAATTTTGCAGCGCAAGTTTTCTGTTTTTTTTTTCTTTTTTCAACATAAATATTGCAAAGCCTAAAAAGTTTGGCAGTCCATTGCGCTCCCTCGTTGATAAGAGACAGAGAAAGAGAGACATTTTCTAGGCCTCTTTCATCTTTGCTGTTGTCATTAATTCAATTAACTTGCAGCTGAGACTTCGACTTTGAGTTCACCTGTTGTTTAGCCGTTTACCTGGCAGATTTATGGGTCCCGCCAGAGTTTAGCGCGAGACGTGAAGATTCTTGTCTAATTAAAGCTGCTTTGGGTCATTCACTGCGACGTTTTGGCGGGGGGAATGTTAAAAAATTACTTTCGGCCCCGCTGGGTTTTATGAACGAAATCGCTGGAGCTGTTGAACTTACCTGTAATGGAAAAGAACGAGAAAAAGAAAAAAACAAGAATAAGTAATTAGCAAAAATTAGTCAGAATGTTTATGAGAAGTGTGGCTTATGAGAAAGTGCTTGGCGCAGCGCAGCTCCGAATTCTAACCAAACATTTTTAAGTGCGAGGAGGTGCAAAGAAGAAGCAGCAAGGTAACTTAATGGTATGCTTTAACTAATTAGTTCCGAATGTATTTTTAAATGGAAACCAGAGATAGAAAGCTACAAGTAGCATAGAAATCACATTTCGATAGTAAAAGTAAAGAAAGAGAAAGACAGACAGATTATGCCTAAATATACTGGTATATTTATTCAGCTCTTAAGTTTTTGATGGCGTCTGTCAGCTGACTTTGACAGAGCTACTGCCTCTATTTTCTTGCCTGGAACTGCACTTCTCCTATTACTCAAGCCCACAATTAGCAGCTTACAGATCTGTCTTCATTTCGTACCACCTTCCATCTTCAGGCTGCCCGGGATAACACTAAACCATGCCCACAATCCGACGATTCTACTGTTTCAATGCAACACATGATGCTGCTCTAGATGGCCATCAATCTCGACTTGTCAGCGCCCAGTCAAGTTGTTTCCATTGTTGTTGTTGCTATTTTCTGGTTTTATTTTTTATTTTTTTCTGCTCTTTTTTCTTTGTTTTTGTGCGCGTTTCTTTTTTGTGCCTCACAAAAGCCGCCTTGATGACGTCGTCTCTCTGCTGCTGCGACACTCCCACAACAGAAAACCAGTTTTCCATTCCTTCGAACAAAACAGGATTTGGCTTTTTGTGTTTCTCCTTTTCGCCTTAAGGCTAAATTCATTGTCAAAGTCGCAGAAGCAGCGCCTACAAAAACTTTTGTCATCAGACGACAAAAGAGTTGAAAACTTTGGGACAACTGCAGCTCTTTTTTTTGTTTTTTTTTGTTGTGTTGTGTTGCTTGTTTTGTTTTCTCGCTGTTGTTGCTGCTCCCTTAACGCCCACCCAGGGCACGCCCACAAGCACAGAGGGTACGCGACAGTGCATTTGTCTTGAGGGAGCACAGTGCGAACTCCCTGAAGCGACCGACTCTCAATGACTCAATAGCTGCCCGAATCTCGATGCGGCGGGTGCGCCTCGCCCGCTTGGCTTTGATTGATGATTTTGAATTAGCGACAAGGCGGCGCACCGAGTTAACCGGGAAAAATGTACGAAAGATCTTTCAGATGGTGCTTTTTTTCGGTTATATTTTTCTGCTTTTTGGTTGGTGGGGAATAGACAAAAAAAATGCGTGCACATAAGTCTACTGACACAACGGAGCAACGACCGCGGGTGCCTCTCACTTGGGATGTGCCCCTAATGATGCGGCCATGTCTTGATCAACTCGCTTGGCAGCTGGACATGGAGTGTGTGTTTAGAGCTTAGGGCAGCTAAGCTCGCATAAGCCTTTGGGTGTTAGTTCAAAGCTACGCCAATTTGTAGTGTGGAATCATTAAGAACATTGTTCGTCTCAATAACATTTACGATTCTTAGACCGAAGTGAACATCGGATTAGTAAATCGTTGTGAAAATTATCGATGTATCGATATATTGAGAGAAAAAGGAATATCCAGTTAAAATTGGAAAACAATTCAGCTATTAGTACCGTTTTTATTTTAAGATAACTATTTTCAACATTATTCAATACCGGTTATTCTTCAAGCAACAACAAAAGTCGGTTATGCCAACAAAAAAATTTTTCTGGAAATTTCAAACGCAAAACGTTAAATATTCTAACCCGCTTGAATTTTATTCTTAACCCACTTTATATCAATGTTTTAAGCGCTTCAGTTCGTTTTTAATCAAAGTTTGCTGCACTTTTTTTTCGCATAAAAACATGTTTTGTTTCGTTTAAGCAGGAAACTGAATCTATGAATAACTCGCATGCTATGTACATATGTCATTGAAAGATATAGTTGGCTTGTATTGGTTCCACATCATCATCATCATTATCGTTGTGATCATCGTGCTGAACATGATGATCAACGATCGCGTTAACCGCAGCTGCCTTGTGCTCTTTGTGTCCGTCTGTCATTACAAATTAGTTTGAATTTTGGCTATTTTTATTATTTCCCTTGTTGCGGTTAGGGTGTTGTATGCCCCATCAGGTGCCAAAAGGCGAGGCACAACATTTGCAATTAGCCATGTGCACAATTTTTGATGGCTGCTGAAATGCCGAGAATCGGGCTATATACAAATTAGATAAGCAGCTGCCCAATATATCTTTCTTTCTTTCTTTCTTTCTTTTTTCAAACAGCATTTTCACCTTGTTCGTCCGCACATCGTTGAATGTGCTTGCTGCTACTTAAGTCTGCATTTGTCGTATCTGAAAGTGGCTTTCAATGTTTCTAGAGCCACTCATGTCTGTGTAGCACTCACTCTCAACATTGCAGCTGTCTATTGTGTTGCACGTGCTGGCCCGAACCCCTCTCCCCTGTTGCTGCTCATTTCTACTCTCTTTCATATTTGGCTTCGTTTTAATTTAATTCTATATTTCATAGCTGTCAAGTGTCGCTTCCTGCCGCTGCCGCTGTCGTTGCCGCTTCCTGTGCCCACAATACCTAAATTTTTATTAGCCTCAAAGGCACCCCCCACCGCCCCCCACTCAAGCCCCCCGCAACGTGTCGCAAAGCGCCTCAAATGATGGCATCATTAGACAATTTAGGTGTCGCTGCTGTTGTTGTTGTTGTTGGTTTTTGCTACTTTGGCGTTGATTGAATAAATTATTGCCACTCGCGCGTGCATATTCAAACAAGCGACAACTTTTCTTCATTTTATATGCACATATATTTTTTGCCGTCCCAGTCTTGCCCCCGCCGGCATCATCCCCTGCCTTTTCATAAATAAATATATATTATTTCACTGTTGGTTGTCCGCCACCGGAAATTGCTATTTATGCTCGCAACGCTGCCATATTTGCCGCCGCCATATTGTAATGCGTAATGCGAACATTACATATTTACATATAAGAAGATGCAACATGCGCCATCGCATTATCCCAGATGAACCAGCCAGAAAATCCTGGCCATAACTGTGCACACAGTGCACTTGGTCAGCTGGCAGCTGGCAGTTGGCTGTTAGCAGTTAGCAGTTGGCATTTGGCAGCTGGTAAACCACTTTCACTGTCGTTGACCGGGTTTATTGCACTCGCCAATTGCAGTGTGCGCTTTTCCACTGGTTATTCCGGTTCTTCTAACGCGCGCCGGTCTGTGACGAGTGCCTCGTGGCATCGGTGTCATAATCAGTTTAGACACAGACAACACAACCACTACCGACACGCCTCGCCTCGCCCCGCCCCGTCACTTCTGTCAACTATTACACTTTTAAGCTGGCCAACGAAACCGCAGCCCAACAGACGCCGCCGCCGCCGCCGCTGTTGCCGCTGGCTTTATGTAAGCCACGAAGCTGGCTTGGCTTTGAGCTCAAGTGCTTTTTGGACGATGACTCGAATGACGATGGCGATGACTTCAGCAAGTCAGCCTCGACTCAAGGACAAATCGCTTGAAGCGTGCAAAAATCGTTCACAGACAGCGTAAATATTCTGCGTTGTAGATATATATTCTAGTGTTTTTGTTTTTTTTTTTTGATTATGTCGACAGGCCTTTTTTAAATCAAAGCATGCCCGAAGAATACCTTCCAATTATTCTATATACCCTGTATTGTCATTTTTGAATGGGTGTATACTATTTGAATCTTATATTTTATAATATTTTTAGATTTTCTTTTCATTTTCTTTGTATATAAGAAAAATATGTTACAGTTTAATAATTATGATCGATATTTTTTCCAATTAATGCGCATCTCATAGTCAAAACGCAACACTTTTTACCAGCAGCTTTGAATTTGCTGATTAATTATTTTGTCTGGTTTGTTTTTTTCTGTTTTGTTATTTAAAATGAAATCTTTGATGATTGACTTATTACAAAATGAAACGAAATATGCATGAAAAGGGGGGGGAAGAAAAAAAAAAAGTTAATTAATAATCACAACGTTTAGCGAGTGTAACTAAAGACTTTTGAGGGATCTAATTAGTTGTTGTTTTAGGTTTCGATTTCGGTTTGTGCGTGCGTTTCGGTTTTGGTTTAGAATTTAATGATGGGTTCTTTGGCTACACTTTAACGTCGCACTGACAGCAGGAAGCCCACAGTTATTATTTTAATTAACCTAATGAACTGAGTCTGAGCTGCGCGAGCTCAACTAACGAATTTTGAATTTTTCCTTTGAGTTTTTGTTGCCATGGCAAAGCGTGTAGCCAAAGCGATTTTGTGGGATTTGGTTATTTTAAATTAAATAATTAGCGCAGCCGTATGAAATTAAAGTCTGAGAACATTGAGTAAATCTTGAGATGAGTTCCTGTTTATGGGTGGGTTCAATGAGAACTAACTTATTGACTCGGCTCAAATCTCAACTGACTATTTATCCGGCTTTTGTCTATTGATTTTGACACCTTCACCGGGGCCACACAGCTGGCTTAAAAGGCCACCAAGCAATCAAATTTATTCACTTGACTGTGCTCAACGTCATTTGGTGTCAACGCAATTGCAGGCAGCCAGAGACAAACAGACGGAGTCAAATAAACAAGATACACCCAAGTTTTCGCATATTTACCAACTTTGCGCATCTCTCCGCATCTCTTTCCTACACTCGTCGCCTTAAAATATATATTATGACACAACAGAAACAGTGGAGCAGCAGGGGGGAGGCGGGAAAACATATTCCCAAATGAACGACTGGCAAATTGCAAAGTTATGGGCTCTGCACATCAAATAAATTATGCCAAAATGTTGTGTGTCTGTTGCCAGTGACAGTCGGAAACTTCTCTGTGTCTAACCTTCTGCTTCTCTCTTTCTCATTTTCTCTTTCTCTCGCTGGCTCTTGGTAGGCTTGAAGTGCGAATGACATTTGGAAGCTACGAAATGCAATTCCATGCAGTATTTATGCAACTGCGAACAGCTGCTAACACCAAGCGGATGTGGCAGAGACAGCAGCCAGTTGAATAACAATCTGTTCGCTTAGCACTTGAAGATGCTGCTTGAGATTAGATTAGCTGCTGTCGTTCGCAACAGCTGCTGATTTGGCCTACATTCTAAAGCTAGTTGCCTTAAATGGAGTACACGTTGATTGAGCAAAACTTGTTTAGAAAGCTTTAGCTGATTTTAGTCGGTCAACGACTTGAACTGCTTGCGAATTACAAGGCTCTGCTATTCAAATTTCAGTAAATTTCATTAAATACCACACACATTTGAAAGGAAGCGTTTTGCTTCTTCTAAGCTTATCAAAGTTTCAAATTCATTAATATTCGTTTCTCCAAAAATTGTCATATCAAAATTTTTCGGTCTTTTATAATCTGCTAGTTGGGATTTGTGGCTCGCCTTCGTTTAATAAATTTTCAGGCGAAAGCATTATCACTTATCTGGCCACAAGCCACGCCTGTCAAATGTGCCCAGCAAAGTCTTTAATTAATATTATATTCATAGCTGTCGGGCGAAACGTTCTCTGGCCACATTGCAAGCCGAGGCGCATAATTAACAACAGTTTTTCGGTATTTAAAAAATAAATATGTATGTGTGTGTGTGAGCAGTGTGATGCACAGGGTGTGGCTATTCGTATAGCCCGGACTGCTCCGCAAAATGTTTGGCCACATGACGCACATGCCGCAACGAAGGCCTGGAAACATCTACTTTTGTTTTTGCGAGTGCCACTGGACCCGGAGGCACCGCAGAAGTTAGCTCATGTGCGGGGCATTTTAGTGGGGTGGGCGGAGCGCAGCTTGAGCCGGGCTAATGTAAATTTATGTGCACATTTTGGACAACATGAAAATTGAATTCATATTTGGCAGAATGAATAAAACACACACCAACACACACACGCAGACTCATGACAGGAGGAATTTGGAGAATAGCTTTTGTTCTCAAATGGAATTTGTGGCTTTCGGTTCGAAATCTATTGATTACAATTGCACAGATGCAGCTGCTCAATTAAGTTGTCTCGAGTGTGTATCTTCAAGATACTTTCTGCGTTGTCATGCGTGCGGAGCCGTCTCGAACTTGGCCACTTTTCTGTTTCTGCTTTGATTGGCAGCCAATAAAAAGGCAAAAGCCAAACAAAGCGAATAGATATCCACACACACAAACACACACGCACACACACCCGCACACACACAAAAAGTTTGGCAGGCAAGTGACAGTAACATACATCAAGATAGGTAGCTAGAATTGTTGTTGTGCTAACAAAAAAAGTTACCAAACTGCGATACAAAAGCCGTTTGCATGGCCAAAACAAAACAAAACTTTTCTGATTGAAGCTCGCACACACACGTCAAATGCACACACATGTGTGCGTTTGTGTGTGTGCATGTGACAGCTGCCGCCATTTCATTTTGTGATATGCCACAGCTACGCGCGATAAAAAGGGGTTTCCCTCAAACACCCCCCTCAAACCTAATTGGTTTAGGCAGCAGCAGCAACAGCAGCTTTGGGCGCTTATCTTATCAGAGACATAATTGCCATTGGCTGTGGCCAACAGCAACAAGAGCAACATTTGACAACAGCTGCCTACAACTGACAGTTATCGCCAAAGTTGCAGCATATTCATATCTGTATATATATATATTGCCCGGCAAAATATATATATATATGTATCTCTAATGAGTTGGAATGAAAACTTTTTTGTGACTGTCGCCGCATTTGACGAGCTTTTAATGAACTGCACGGATACGGTAAAGTCAACCTGATAGATGCGGGACTTACAGCCTCGGCTCATGCGGGGTTTAGTGGGATATGCGTTAATTAACGTTCGGTTAGCCAAAAGCCACCAGAGAATACGTGATAAGCCCAGCTCGGTGGGCAATTGTACGAAGAGAAAACACGTGGCAATGGAAATATATATTTCAGGTTTAGAAAATTGTATTTACATCTTACAAAAGCAGCTACAGATGCGCTTTTAAATCATTAAATTCATTTTCAATTATAGTTAAAGTCATTAACATAGCTTCTACCTAACAACAATGCATCTTTATAGCTCAAAAGACTGCCAACATGCGACGTTAAACTTCTATTTAAAGCGAACAAATTAAACAAAAGCAAATTTCACAGTGAACTAATTAATAAATCGTTGTTTTTGTGTTTTTGTTGTTGTTGTTGTTGTTCATATATTTATTACTCAGATAATATGCCACATCTGACACATTGATTCATTTAAATCTTGCTTTGCTCGCTTATTCTGAAGTGCTCGAAAAATTTGCATAAAATTCATATCAGAATTTTGATTTGCTTTATAAATCAATTCACTTGCCATAAAATATATATATATATATTTGTGCATTTTGATTTGTAGATATTTAACTCCATATACTATACAGTTTTTTGTTTTTGTGATTTATTCACAGCTTGTATACTTTATGGGGCAGGTCTCTGCCCGCTGGTGTTTACCTTTCATTGACTGTCAGAGCATTGCTCGATATATATATATACACTATATTAAACACACACACACACATATAAATGTTTATTTTAATGTCCGAGAATTTTTGCAGTTTTTGCACAGCTTGGGCCATATTTTTGTGCGCCGTCGGAATATCAATAAAATTGTTGCTTTCATTTAAATTGGCAATTTCTTGAAATTGAGTTTCTTTAAATGCGTTTGGGCATCTTTCGATTTTAATAAAAAATTGAAATGTTATTTAAGCTGTCGAGCAAACATTTTGCAGTTAATTATTAAAAACTTTTTGATTTTTAGCCACCAAACAGGAGATTTTATTGCGTAAAGCTGTCAATAAAATCGCTTTGTTTGACTAACAAAGCGAAAAGCAACAACTTTTTTGCACAATGAAAATTCAAATCAAATAACATTTTAGGCCAACAAGCATTTTTCAGCCAAAAGGCAAAACGGAAGTCGCATTATGTGGGCGTGAACGCAATTTGAAATTCAAGCGAAATTTTATGCAAATTATGAATTATGTAATACAAGAAGCGATAATTAAATTCTTTAAGAAAATATTATGCAAATTCTTTTTATCTTGAGTGAAAAGACATTTTACTTTGTTGCTGAAAATTTGTGCATAAATAAATTATTTTAATTCATTTTGCGCACGCAAATAATTAACAGAGTTGGTTTAGACAGACATTGTAAGAATCTTTGGAATATATATATATAATATTTTTATTTATATATACTTGAATCATTTTGGTTATTTGCAATATTTTTATTTTTATTTTATGGTCATTTCAAGGGCTTGTAATGGTTGTTTATACATTGTTTAAATATTGATTTTTAATTATTTTAAGCAGCCAGCAACGCCGCAGAGTATGCAACACTCGGGGGTACGCACACACAAACACACACACACACAAACACACACACACACAAACACACACACACAAATACACACACACACAAATACACCCAGCAGCGCTCCTGAGAGGCCGCACACTGTGAGTCGATTCAAAGTGCCTCGTCTCACACCTTCTTCTCCACTTGGGTGGCCCACCGCGAGGGTTGCTGTGGCAATAGCACGAACAGAGTTGAGAAGGGCGTATGGGAGGGGTGTGCGTGGGCTTGGGTGGGCTGTGCGTGTTTTGTTTTTAGCTCAACACTTTGGCATGCCCCCGCGTTGGCTGCTGCTGCTGCTGCTGCTCTCGTGAGCCTCTTAAATGTCACACTGCTGATGCTCAGGGGTTGGCACTTGGGTCAACCCCTGGTTGACGACGGGGTTCGCCCTCAGCTGCACGCGAATCGAGTCGAGTGGGGGTTGTGTCTGTATGCTGCTCTCAAGCACACACATTTAAGTACGAATGTCACTATGTGCATGTAATATATAATATGTATGAGTTTTTTTTTTTTTTGTTTTGTTTTACCTCCATTATTTTGCACTTGCCACGACTACACGACCCTGACCCCAAAGCACTCGCATTTAAATCTCGTTTGCCTTTGTGGATATTCATTTCCTATGCTTTCCTGTGATGCTGCCTTTCATCAACTGCATATGTTTTTTTTTTTCGTTTCGTTTCGTTTCGTTATATTTTTTTTGATTTGTTTTAAGCAGGGACCATAAATGGAATACCTTATACATATGTATGTATGAAAAGTTTGTATACATTTCGCTGGCAGTGTGAGTTAAACGTTGCCAAACTTCACATAGCGCCGGCAATCGATGCCGACTTCGATGCCACAGCTGTAACAGATGCTGGCCACGTGTCGACAACGGGGGCGGGGGTGGACACGAACCGAGACCCAGAACGGACAAACGTACGTCCCGTATTCGGGACAAACGAGCAAACCGGCCGGTTGGTTGGCTGTTGTAATTGGATGATGCCCGGGCATCAGGCAGCGTAGCGCAGCATCGGCAGATAGAAAGCTAAAAACAAATAAATAGTCAAACGGCATTCGGTCTGTGAGTGAAATACAAATAGCATTTAATACGAAAAGGAAATTGTCTATTTTAGACAGTCAGTCAGTCGGGCGGGCAGGCAGGACTCAATTCCGATTGCGACCCGACTTCTAATCAAAGGGAATTAGTTGGCCAACGCAAAAGGCAAAGCACATCTTGTGCGGGTTCGTTGATTGCCATTCTCATTAGTTTTTCACGAGTGCTGCTCGAAATGAGATTCGAGCAGCTGCTGCTGAAGTGTTGCAAATACAGAAATTAACACACCTTGCAGCGCCTCAGGTGCACTAAGCCTGCTCGAGGCTTTAATTCAATTACACACAAACGCACACATGCACACATGCTAATTGCAATTTAATATTGAAAAGATGAACCGAGCTAAAACAAAAAAAAAAGATACAAGTTTCAATTGATGGCTAAATCGTGCGGTTAACTCGGTTGAAGGTCGCCAACAATATGTAAAGAAAAGTGTGTACACATTATATAAATAAGCGCACATAAACACAATGTAAAACTAAATAAATAAATAAATAAATAAATGAACAAAAGTCTGGCGGCCGTTAAAATCAACATTAAACATTATTGGCAATGGCGCAAAAACTTAACAGCAAAATTTACATGCGCCACAAAAAAAAGAACAAGAGAGAGGACACAACAACACGAATCCCAAATACCCTAGAATTACAAAATGAACTGTAATTGGAACTCTTAAATGTTGGTTTAAAATTTTTCAATTAAATCTTCTTTCATTTTGTTATTTCATCAACTATTTATATGACTATAATTTATTCAATTCAATGAGCAACTCCTATCTATCTACTTCAACTTGGCTTTTATGCTAATCACGTCTCATTCGGGTTTCGCTTTTTTTATAGACACATCATAATGAATCATGTGATGCAGCTGCATTTAGAATATTGCCGCATATTTTAATGCGATTTTTATGTTGAAAGGCTGCAACATGCCTGAGATTTGAATTGATTTTTATTTTTCCCTGCCTCGGTAATAATTAAATACCCATAAAGGGAGCCGAAGGTCGTCGACGAACGGCCGTAAAGGTCAAAGTGTCTACTGGGTGTCAGGTGATGTCACAGTTTTTATGGTCTGTAAGTTGGCAAACAATAGCGCGGCGCCTGTCCGTTCGGTGCGCATCTTCATTTATCTTTTAATTGCAAGTCGCCTGGTTCACCTTGCGTTTTGCATTTGTAGTTGTTGTTGTTGTTGTTGTTGTTGCTGCAGTCGTTGGCAGCTGCCGCTTTATGCTAGTCGACAACAACAAATGCAAACTAAACACAATTTTCCTTTAGCATAGCAACAACAATAGCACATTTTTGCACATTTTAACTGGGCAATAAAATCGCGTTCAAAATCGCGCCCAAACTTTTTTTTTCTCTAATTTAGGTACAATTTCGCTTAAATAAAATCGGCGTTTTTACATTTGAAAATTTATGGCAAAAAATCGTGTAAATATGCAAAGGGCGCTAAATTGTTTTGTTGTCGTTATTTGTTGTATTGTTGCTGCTTTTTTTTTTTAGAGAGAGCACAATTTGATGTTGCTGTTGCTAGTCGCATCGAATCCGACTAAGCAATTAATTGTTGTTCAATTGAATTTGCATAAATTACGCGTGCATATCAATTATAATAGAAATTCCTGTGCGCCTCGCTTAATTGTTAAATCAATAAATCAGTTTTTGATTCAACTTTGATAAACTCAATCGAACAAGTGTAAAATTTTCTTCTCTTTTTTTTTCCTATGCAACAGGAATGTGAACTTCCGGTTGTGCGAATGAATCAGACGCTGATAACGGAATGCAGAATGGGGATGTGAAAAAAAACCGCTTGAACCCGGAAATCCAATTTAACTTCAATTTGAAAAACACTAGCTTTAATCCCAATCAATGGGTCAATGAAAAAATAATATAATATAATAATAACAATAATGGAAAATGTTGCCTTAAATTTAAAATAAAAAAAGAAAATGTCTCGTTTGGCCAGACTAACCCTAACATTATTTTTATTATTCATCATTCATTATTCATTACATCGATAAAAATAATTCGAAAATTAGCTTGCAAAAATCAGTTAGCTACTCAATTTAAAGTAAATTTGTCATTCAATAAATTAGACAAATTTAGAAACTTCTCACATCATTCATCTTTGCATAATCTTTAAATAGAAGTATCTAATATTGTATCTAATCGCTAAATAGTGTCGCCGTCGATAAACAAGCAAAAATATTTTTTTTCAACAATGTCAACATTGCAGATTATTCAATACAAAAATATTTTTAGATGCAAAGAGGAAAGCAAAAAACCAACAAAAAACAACAAATAAAAAATATGAGTAAATAAAACAAACAAATAAATATAACAAAGCGCACACACACACACACACATTTATGACAAGCCAATAAAATGTAAATTTTAGTGGCCAGCAAAAACAATGTGTGCACCAGCACAGAAATGCAAATAAACTGAAAACAAAAATAAAAACCGGGCGCTCAAAATAAAATTAACAAAAAAAAAAAAAGAGCAGGAAAAACAAACTGAGGCATATGGCAATAAAATGCGACGAAGTTGAGAATGTTGTGGAAAACACGTGGGCGTGAAATCGAGAGCGAAACGAGCAGTGAAACGAAATGGTATGGAACTAACAAACTAATGTTGCATTTACCGTTTCATGCTGCGTCTGCTACCAGACAACCATAGCAACAACAACAACAACTGCAGAAAACCTGTTACAGTTCGAATGCGTCTGCGTCTGCGTTTGCGTCGCTGTCGCCGTCGCCGTCGCTGCTGAGTCATTGCGCAGGCGTGCGGCGCTCTGCTAATTGCCACTCGTGTGAGTGACACTAGCGATTAGCGTCGCTGCCGCTGCCGCTGTCGGCGTCGAGTTGAACCGAATAATTTGCATGAAGATTTTGCTTAAACGTTGCTCCAACTGTTATTGTTGTTGTTGTTGCTTTTGTTGCGGGGGGTCATTCACATTGACGTAGGTTGCGATTTGTTTAACGCGCGCCGCCGCCGCCCTCCTCCCCTGAACAAATTTGTATTATTATTTCTCTTTAGCGAACTCGCAAAAATTAATTTATTTATTTGCACATTTTATTCGAAATGCGGTGCAATTTGAGTCAAATTGTTTATTACACATGTATTAGCAGGAGCAAAGCTAAATGGCTTAAAATAAACAAATGCTAACACCTAAAATTAATGGGAATTTAATTTTGATTTAAAGACAATTTAATCTCTGCGATTGCAAGTTGCCGAACGAAGGGCGCAAGTAACCGGATTATGCGATTTAATTAAATTCAAATCGACAGCTTCTTATCAGCAGATCGAAAAGAGTGTCACGTAGCGCCTTCAAATTCGATTGTGCGACAGGCGTCAATATCAAGCGCGCCAATCATTATATATATATATATATATAATGTACGTACATTCTCCAGATTATAAGGTCTAATTGCGAGAGCGAATTTCCAACTAACAAAATATGGAATTAAATGGAATTGAAATGATTTCTGTTTTTTTTGGTCTCATTTTCTTTAAGCACAGTTATTATTGAAAGTTTTCAACTGTAATTTCCCACGTATATTTCTAATTTTTGAAGTTACTTTTAAAGCCGCCCTCATTATTGGATAGATCTTTAGATATACAATTTGAATAGAAACCACGAGGTTTTCTTTCGCTTTACACGCTGTTTCTGCTTATTGTGTCGCTTCTTTTGCATTCATTTTCATCAATCAACAAGCGGCAGCGGGCAGCGGAGGGGAGAATGAGAGGCGGCAACAAAATTTTAAATCATCTTTAATTGAAATAAATTGTCATATCATTTGCGTTGGAATAGAAAATGGACGCACTCGGCAATTTACACAAGGAAAACGAATGAAAACGAAGAAGAAGAAATAATAATAAATAAATATGTGGGCTGCGTACTCGAATATCGCTTATCTGCGGGTCTTTGCAACGGTTCTCACTCACATTTTCCGAGTGCTACTTAAAAATGCCCATAAATTGAGGCCATCAATCAAGCAAATTACAAATATTGAAATTTCGTTGAATTATGACAGAATTTTTAATATTTAGGCCCCCCTCTCCCCTCTCCGCATGGCATTAACTGAATTAATGGCCACTTGGCTAAAAAGTAAAAGCCTAAGAGAGCAGCAGCTGACTTCAAACTTGATTGAAATGTAATAGCCAGTTGGCCAATTAAGTGAAAGTATTGTTTTGTTTTTTGTTGTTAAGCCAATCTAAACATCTAATGGACGTTTTTTTTTAAATTTATTTACAGCATTTATTTGAATGCAGCTGTTGGTAATTTTTTACTCGTTGCGTAAACAGAAATTAACAAAAATCATAAAAAGTTAGTCATAAACCCCAAAAACGTTAAGGTCGGATGATATCAAGATCTGTGGATCATAACAGCAAATTTACCAACTTTGCGGTTAAGTGCGCACGCACAATGGAACCACCTACAACTTGTTATAGATCCCGCATCATCCCTCCCCCCTCACCCCATCCGCCCACTGACGCTTTTGTAACAATTTACGGCAGCGCAGTTTATGCAATTTATGTGCAATTTTTCAATTGCGACTCCGACAAACGGCAAACCGGAAGATTTCGTTTGACTGCCTCGCGGTTTTTTTTTTTGTTTTTTATATTTATTATAAAGTTTTTTCATATTTGTTTAGCGCAACGTTGTAATTTGAGTCACATAACTTTATAAATGCAGCAGCGAAAATTTAGTTGCTTCTCTGACGAAAACGAAACTAAACTTTAATTCGCATTTAATTAGAATGACATTTGCCAGACGAGAGACAAAACCCGACATTGAGTGATTAAAAATTACAGCGAAACTAAAGTGAAATATGAGCAATTAGCAGCTGAATAAGCGACACAAGCTGCGAATAGTCACGGTTTCAATTGAGTTAAAATTGAATAGGTGAACAAAGCTACCTTTTTTGGAGAATGTAAAAAGAAGAAGAAACAACGACTAGTGACTTACTGTGATGTGAAAACTCAATTTGATTTGTAGCAATTTGCTGCATAACGAAAAGTTTATCAAAAATAAAAAAGAAATGGTAAAGAAAATTGTGTAAATGATTGAAAGGCATTTAAGACAAGAAAAAGGAAGAACCGTGTTCGAATTTCAAGAGAGTGTTGCGATTTAAGATTTATGTTTAGATTATAATAATAATAAATCGTTTAATGGTTTCTTTGCTTTTGGGATTACGTGTGAAACATAACATATGTATACACTTAGCGGTTTTTGATTCTATTAGCAAAGTTTAATGGCAAATTTTATGCCACCCAAGAATTCAATGAACTTGACAAATAATCAAGCTGGGCAATAAAGCCAAGTGTGATATTTTAGCCAGCATCTGATTAAGTAGGGCAGCATAGCCTCTATTTATTTCGCGTCAAGATCAAAGCTGGGCTCGTAAAATCTGTCTGACATCATAAAGAACTGGACAAACTCAGAGCGTTCGATTATTATCGGTACGCACACACGCACACACGCACACACGCACACGAACACACAGCTAGTTCGATTTATCAGCATCTAAATCGTGGTTTAGTCAACTTCCTTATCAATCATGAAACATTTTCAGCCCGAAAATTTGCATTTGAATGAGCTACATGCAAAAAGAATAAATAATAATAAATAAATAAAAACAAAATACAAATATGATGAAAAATGATCGTATCATAATTTGCATAAGATACACACATATCAAAATGTTCAATTTTTTTTTAGCGCGCTTAAATTACGTGGGAAAATGTTGAAAGCGAGAAACGGGCGCCAAAAGTTGACACATGAATATGTAAAATGTTATGGGGGAATGCACAATATCACAATACGAAAATGGGACGAGACTCGATAGAAGTAATAACAAATTACAAGCCGCAAGTCGTACCGCATTTTAAGCTATCAAATTACCAAAAGCCCCTTCCCCACAATTCCCCCTCTTAATGAAGAGAGAGAGGGAGACCGAGAGCGTAGTTAAGACGCTCTCGCAACTGAAGACTATACAAATAGTTTACGCGCAACGTCAGAAGAAGAAAAAAATAATTTAAGAAGAGAGTCAACAAAGGGGGGAGAGTTTTTTTTTTTTTGGCACACGTGTGAATACAACACTCAACATACATATTTGTTGTTGTCTGGGTAAATAGGTAAACAAATCCAAACAAGCAGAGAGCGAGCCGGAGACTGAGTGAGCGAGCGAGACCGCAGGCTTGAATTGTGAGCGACGGACAATGAAATTCGGCCTTGCCTTCAATTCAGAGAGTGAAAACAACGGTAGTTTGTAAAAATAGTAAAAGCTGCACTTAGGCGACAATTAAAAAGTGAAGAAACCAAGAAAGAGAGAGAGAGGGAGTGAGGGGACGGCTAGCAAACAAACGGTAGCACGAAAAAGCAAACACAACCCGAATTGAGCTGTGTGTCCGTTTGCCGCCTTGTCCCAATATTTATAGTGTGCACTGTAATGTGCATGTTTGTTGTTGCTGCTTGACCTGTGCCACAGTGCCTGTCGCCATAATGTCCACTCTTACCCGGTTTAATATGTTTGTGTCTAGGTTAAGTTTAGTTTGTTTGCTTACCGGATAATACATTCCTTGCGGAGGAAGAAAAAATGCCCCGGAGCCCCACAGTTTGACGGCTGTTTGTGTTTACAGTTGCGTCGCAAATAATATACACAGCTGCCGCGTATAATTGACACCAGCCAACAAATTATGTGCGTAGTTTTCACTAGGCTCGCGCAGTCTCTGCACTCTATTAGTAGGGGTAGTCAGGCTTCTTTCACGTTTTTAATTTTTAATTACCACTTTATTTTTTATTTGACGTCGCATTTGTTGTATTTGCTTTATTAGTTTTATTCAATAATTTCCTTTGTCTTTTTTTTTGTTTTTTAATATTGAGTATATTTTTTACAATTTACTTTTTGGCACAATTTACAAATTGAGTGAATTTCAATTGGAGGTTGGTTGCTGTTGATTTGATTGAACTAAACTGTTTAGCAACCAAATAGTATAAATTAATTTGGACAATTAAGATGAAATAAAAAAAATGTATATGTACTTTTTAAATTGCAATCTGTAATTATTTAAATGGATAATCTACTTTAAATAGTTGATCTAGTCTTTATATGACTAATTACGAACCCAAAACAACAAAAATAAAAACAATGGAAAGTGATTTGGTTTTGCTTGAAGGTGCGGTGCATTAAAAAAACATTTAAATTCAAATCAATTTAAATTAGTTTTTTAACATTTTTTTACGTAGATTTTTGAAAATGTCTTTGTCCTTTTTTTTTTTAAATAGCCAAAAGAAATTTGGCTGATTTTTCTGCATCGAATTCGGTTCAAGGTTTTATACCGGGTTCTAACCGGTTTGAAATTTGGAAATGAAAATAAGCCTAGGATTGAATTAAAATATATAAAATATATATGCACATTGCAGTTGATTTTCTTAGGGATTTTGCGAATTTTGGAATGCCTTCTGCGCAGTTTGCTAAAAATATTTACATACATATAATTTTGTAGCGTTGTTTTTTGAAAAAGGAATTTGAACGAAAACATTGTAAAACTAATTGTTGTTTAGGGGTTGCTCTCTCGTCGGACAAAGGGCGAAAGGATGTTGGATGGCGGCGGCTGTGCTAAGCGAAACGAAACGAAAACAGAAAATGCGCAAAAAGGCAAAATGAAAACACAGCGCAAACGCGCGTCACAAAAGAGACCAGGCAACAAAAAGTATGAGAGACAGCCACGCGCTTTTTAAGAAGTGGGCAGGGATGGGTGCGTTGGACGGGGGGCGGACAGTTTCCAGTTGAATGAAATGATGTGTTTATAAAGTACGGAGAACGAATTATAAAAATCTATTGCGATTCTTGTTGTTGCCACTGTAAATGTTGCTCTTGTTTTTATTAGTTTTGTTGTTGTTATTATTGGCTGCTTTATTTCGCGATAAGTCTTCACGTTTATTTCTCTCTCCCCTCTCACTCTCAATCTCTCTCTCTCACGTTGCGGCATAACCAAACGTACGGATGGCGTCCCACAAAGACAACGCTTTGTCTGCGGCCAGGCGGAAAACGGTAAAACATTTTACATTTTTGTTATTATTGTTGTTGTTGTTGTTTCTGTTGCACTTTTTGGTTATGCGACGGCGACACATTTTATTCTCTCTGATGGGGCGACATCATCTGGCACACACATTTTATTTTCGTTTGCATTGAATGGGAAAGACAAAGCGCAGCAGCGACAAGCAGCTGAGCGTATGCTTGTGTTGGTGTTGGTGTGTCTGCGACTGAATGTGTGTGTGTGTGTGTATGTTTGTGGATGCTGCTGCCGCAAGAGAGACGTGAAAAATCGAATCAGAAAAAGAGGCAGGCGAACGTTGGAGCGAATGGCAGTAGTAAAAAGGATCACAGGATAAACAACGAGAAGAAGCGCAAAAACGCAGCGAGCGAGAAATGTGCGCAAAATAAATTGCGAAAGGGAGCAAAGAGGGACGACGGCCAAAAACATGTGGCACATTGAATGAATTCACATATATACATATACATACATACAGACATATACGTATAATTTTTTTTTTTATTGTATGAGCAATGATGCTGCTGGCTACGGACAAGCGGTCGAAAGGGGGTAGGCAGAACAGACAGGCACAAGAGAAATCACGTCCCTCGCGCCTGTCTGACTGTGTGACGATGCCGCTGCTGGCGTCGCGTGAGAGAGAGAGATGGCATATATATATTTATTTTTAACTTTTCATTTCATTTTGTATCTGTACGTTGCCGATTCCGATTTATATATATATATATTTGTATGTTTGTATGTTTGAGCATAGCTCGTTGTTACAGTGCACTTTAACTTAAAAAAAATTTTGTTCACTTGCGGTTCTTTTATTTATACATTTATTTCGATTTTGTATTGTGCTTAATTAATTTACATTAATTCTGCACGAATTTTATTGCGACACCGACTCTAAACTAAGCTATTTTTTTTTTTGTTCACTTTCAAAGCGTCTTCATGACTCCCACGACTTGTTGAGAAGACCGAGAATATACAACTACAATTTATAGGTAAATACGCGCGCAATGCTTAAATTTACCGCAGCAACAATCGAAGACGTCCGCTCGCAACGACAAATGAAATGCGAATGAACATTGAAAACGAGGAGCGAAATAACAGAAGATGCGAGCATAGGTGAGCGGCCGAATGTTGTGTTGCGTTGCGCACATTACTATTGAGAGAGCGAGAGTAACCAAAACACAGCCTTATGTGTTTTACAACACTACAGCTGAGCGCTCTTTTTGAACTTTAAAATAATAAATTTGACAATAATTTAGACCTTTCGCTGTATTATTTGTAAAAATGTTGCAAATTATTTTTAATTAGCAGTCTTATTCATAAGATTGTAACAAATCGAAGAGAGCGCTCTGAGAGCAGACTGTAACAGTGATGAAGCCTTAACAGAGCACTGTTAAGCGCTGCTGTTATTTATCGATACATTTTCTAGCGCGGCAACTTATTAATATTTAAACGAAATTCAAAATATGCAAACAACAATTAAATGGAAATTGAATTAAATTTGCATGTTAAAGGAGGGATAATACCAAAATAATTAAAATGTGTTAGTATTTGCCTGCAACAGATTTAATAAAAATTTTTAAATTTTTGTTACCCAGACTTCGTCTGGACCAAAAAACTTCAACTTCACGGAGAAAATTGCGCTCGCAGTGTTAATGACATCCATAAAGGGAATGTGGCTGTGCCACGGCAGCAGCAAAACCAATTCAAAAGTGACATGCCTCATTTTCGGCTGCCCCGCAACATGGCAGACGCATGTCAAGATTGCATTAGCCGTGGGTGGACATCGGGAAACCGAGCAGAAGCTGAACGGAACAGTAGGCCTCTCCGGCCCGGACAACAGATGCCACGGCTGGGCGTGCGAGGCTTATTAAGCAGCACGCAGATGGGGATGGGATGGGATTGGACGGGACGGGGCAGATTTAAAATGCAAATAGCCTCACGAGTTTACAGCACCCCATTCGACTGGGCAGCCTGTGGAGACGGCATCAACGGCCACAGGCGTTGGCTGCATCCGGCCGTATCCTGGACGTGCAGCAAATTCGCCCCCGCCGCCCTTCGCAGCGTTATGGCTTGTTTTGGTTGTTTTGGCTGCCGTGCCACTTGCATAAATGCAAATCCCAGGGAGCCGGCAACTTTTTAATCCCCGTTGGCCAGCAAATTGTCGCCTCAACCGAGGGGAACGCAACGATGAGCAATGTGAATGTGAGCAGAGTTTTGCATGAGCTGCTGCTAAGCTAAAGCGGATTCGTCCGCAGCAGCACCAACAGCAGCAGCAGCTGATAAGTGCAGGGTATAAGCATATAGAAATCAGAAATGCCAGCAGGGAAATTCTATTTACATCAAATGTGCAGCACAGATAATGCTATAATGTAAATTGTTGGCTAAAAAAAAATTTAAAAAAGAAGAAGAATGCTCTCCCAAATTGAGGTACCCTGGATTTTCCATTAAGTATGTGGCTATAAAAATGTATAATCTGTTTTTCTTAACCGATCTTGAAGTGTTTTTTTGCTATAGATTATTTAAGACCCGAGGTGAATTATCTCTTAAATTCAGGTATAACAGACTGCGCAAAGCTCTTGCAATTATAGCTTGTAAATAGTCGTAAATAGTGTTGTTTTTAATATTTAATTAATCTTTATTTATTTATTTATTATTTTTTTGGTTAACAGAGCAAGTTTTTGGTCTGAATTTGAGACTCAATCGGAAAACGNTGCGCAAAGCTCTTGCAATTATAGCTTGTAAATAGTCGTAAATAGTGTTGTTTTTAATATTTAATTAATCTTTATTTATTTATTTATTATTTTTTTTGTTAACATATCAAGTTTTTGGTCTGAATTTTAGACTCAATCGGAAAACTGTCTTCCAAAATTGGTGACATTAGCTCTTAAAAAGTTTTGGAAATTTCGCGGATATTTCGATTTGCCACGCCCCCAGTGGGAGTGTCTAACAAGGTTTCTTTTTGTGCAATGTTTAATCCGTCTGAGAAATATATATACATATATATCGAGCTTTAAAACTGAGGTTGGCCTATCGTTTTTATCGATTTGTCACGCCCCCAGTGAGCGTACCTAATAAATTTTAGCAAGTTATCAAATATGGATCCATGCGTATATACATACATATATATATATATATAACAAGTTTCAAATCTCTATCTGTAATAGCAAAAAGAAAATTGCATTTATGCAAACTTTTCATTGTGAAGGAATATAAAAATCGAATATTCTCGAAGACTTTTATCGATTTATCGATCATTTGAAATAAACGAGGCTATGTTCGATAAGTTGAAATCTCTGGCGAACGAATGAAATCTCCAAACAAACGGAAATATGACGAAGTTTGATAGAATCGATATTACTATTAAAATTAAAAACAAAATTATTAAAATTAACCTAACCTAACCTAACTTTATTGGTAAAGTATAATTTTGGATTTTTTATATATTTGTAGTTTTTAATCTACTGTAAATTATTAACAATATTTGTTGCAGAAAAAGTGAAAAAACAATATTTTTAATAATAAAAGTTTGTATTTGAGCTTAAAATTACCGCAAGAAAGCCTCAGAACTCAACAAACACACACACACATACACACACACACACAAGTAATAATTTTGCTATAGATTTTCTTGTTCTTTTGTGGTCTTCAAATGCTAAACTATTTTCAGTTTGCGCCAAATTCAATCTGTTTTGGCAGAAGACAGCGCAGCGAACCGCAGAAACCTGAGAAAACTAACACAAAGATGCTGCCGCTGTCTCTTTCCCCAAAGGGGACAACAGTGCGGGTCCGAGACTTGATATATGGCTGGATGGGCGGGGGTGGGTTGTGTTGGGTTTGGGTTGGTTTGGGGCGCGGTTGGTTCGGGGCAAGTGGCCAACAAACCGCAAACAATAACAAACGATGGCCGAGGCGAAACACAAACAGAAACCGAAACAGACGCAGCCTGCTGATGACGCCTACAAAATGGCTACAAAGAAGCAGCAGGAGGGGGGGAGTCGAAATGGGAGGGTGGCCAAGTAAGGGGCGTGCTGTGCCATTTGAAAGCAAAAAGGATTTATGATGCTTGTTATCGCACAGCCGGAACGAGGCGCCGCGACGCGAGGCAAACGATGACAAAAGGTGGCCAAACCAAAGGAATACACAAAAAGGATACAGGCACAGCAAGGATGTACATGCGAGTGTGTGTTGGTGTGTGCGTGTGTGTGTGTGTGTGTTGGCAGCAGATTGGCAATGGCGCGTAACGCAGATAAAAATCTCCAAAAGCATTGCATACTTTGCGGCGGGCGCTCGTAAAACGCAAGGCAAACATGTGTTCATTCATTTGTAGCTAAATTGTTGTTGTTGTTGCCGCCGAACAGACTAATCGCAAGTATATATATATCGTACATATATATATATATATATTTAGCTAGGCCGTAGCTCAGGTGTAACAGACACTCTCCCCCGAGGCGTCTCTAATGATGCGTGTGTCGAGCATAAAATTTGCATTAATTAAATTTTATAATAGCCTGCCGATAAGTTGTCCTTAATTAAAAGGCAGCAAAAAAAAAGTAGCAAAACAAGGCAAAAAGTTGGCGCAACAGAATAATGTTATATGCATGCATAAAGGCAAAAGTTGGCCATTAGGAGCGCCTAAAAGTATCTATTAGGCTGACGGGGGGACCGCTAAATTAGTCAATAAATTAAAGCACGCTGAATTGCAAGGAGGAAACCAGAAAGCAGAGAGCATTCAGGAGCCTGGAGCCAGGAGACAGCAGCAGCAGCAGCACTTGGCTGTGCTTGGGCCACCATAACGAGCCAAAAACATTGCATTAAAAAATCCATTCATTAAAATGGCAAAACGTGGCACAAAATTTATGGCCACGGAAAGACGTCGACGCGGTTTTCTCAAGTAGCAACGCATTCGCTTCATTCCTGCCACAAAGAGCAGCGCCACTGCCACCAAAGCCAGCAGGTAAACATTGTGCCCTAAACCGAAATCTCTTTAACTCCCTTAAAGTGCCGCAGTTGCCAAAAGCTGTCGCGATATTAAGCATAGCTTTAATCTGCTTAAAGTCCAAGGATCAGCCAAAGTACTTCTGAATAGGACTTTGTGCAAATAATATTCTTAGCTTCTTTCTGTCTTTTGATTCTCTGCCCGTATGTTAACCTTACTTTCCAAAGCACATTAAAGCTGCACTGAAACCAAAATTCACAAAATAATCCTCGCTACAGCTGTTCAATAGATTTAAAGCGCTTTCTTAAAATCACAATAATGTTACATTAAAGTTTAAATTTAATCATTATAATTAAAAAAAAATTGACTTATTTTTGAAAGCACATTAAAATTTCAGTTAATTTTTAATTTATTATATAAATATTTATCAAATCAATTTTATCAAGATACAATTCAACACCAAAATTTAATTTAATGATCTTTAACAAATAAATTTTTTTGAATGACATTTAAGNCAAGATGCAATTCAACACCAAAATTTAATTTAATGATCTTTAACAAATAAATTTTTTTGAATGACATTTAAGATTTAGTTAATATTAATTGTTGTGCTTTTAAAAGCACATTAATGTTTCAGTTAATTTGTAATTTATTTAATGTTTTCTTTTAATTTAACAAACAGTTCTACTAATTAAGTTTTCTTGAATGACATTTAAGATTGTTGTGCTTTTAAAAGCACATTAAAATTTTAGTTAATTTGTAATTTATTATATAAATATTTATCAAATCAATTATATCAAAAATCGCTTTAAAGTTTTCTTTTAATTTAACAAACAGTTCTACTAATTAATTTTTTGTACACATTTAAGATTTTGTTAATGTTAATTTTTGTGCTTTTCAAAAGCACATGAAAGCTTTAGCTAATGTTAATTAAAATAGGGTTTCAAAGCGGTTACAAAAAAAAAGAAGTAAAAATGCGGTTTGCTAACAAAATAAGTTGAATTTAAGCAGATGTCAACCTGGCATAACTGCTGCCCTTTGGGCGTGGCTGACTCTGGCGCCAGTTCAATGCGCTCGTCCTGCACTCAATTATAATTTGCTTAGACAGACAAACAGCCCCGTTGCTCAGCACACGTGCTCAGTGCGAGGCCTCCTGGGAGCTGCGTTCGCGTCCTGGCATAACTAAAGAGCAACAGCCTCATCTATATAAATATATATACACACACACACATACATGTGTGTGTGTGTGTGTGTGTTTGTGTAGTTGTAAGGAGGACGCCAAAAAGTGTGCAACATTTGCAAAAGTTAAAAGCATTTGGCGGTTTATCAGGCCCGCCAACCGCCCACATGTCCCACATCGCACCACCCACAGTAGCAGCAGAAAAAAAGAAGAAAGAAACTCTTTTGACTGAATTCGCTTCTTACTCACTTCATTTCATTTCATTCCGTTACGAGTCTGTCATTTCAGTTTCTCTATTTTCGCCCAATGTCTGACAAATTGTGCAACATTTCCGCACGTTGACAGAGCGTTTTGAACTTTTTTACCATAACTGTATTAAATTTGCTTATAAAATATATATGGACACAACTGGAACATACCCTGTAAACAGCTCACTAGCACCATAATATAATTGGTAGATAGATACTTAAATTAGATACTTTTAATTGAACAACATAATATTATACAAAGAATTTAAACAACAAAAAAAAAAATAATAAAACATGCGTCATATTCTATTTTTAAATAAAGAAAAAATAAATTTGCATAATGTATATATATACAACTTGTTTTTTAGTCTGTATAACGCTTTAAAGTAAAAATAAAAATTTAATTTAAATATTTATTTAAGATAATTAAAATAGCAAGCAAGAATTTCGTTCAACTTTTGATCAATATTTTTCCATTATGATATCGGAGTCTGTTCTATTCTATTATTTTTAATCGAATATATCGAAATATATATGAAATATATTAC
>SCDT01001048.1:7212-31050 GCA_004143765.1 Drosophila melanica
AAAAAGTGAAATATTTGATAAAAAAAATCAAGCTAAAATTGAGAAAATTTTGAACTTGCAAAGCTCTCGGATCGATAGCTTCTATAAATCAAGCTCCCATAACTTGTTCAAAACTAAACCAATGTTGAGGTTTGATGGTTTTAGTCATGGTTTGTCATCTACATTAATTTTGCATTAATTTTAATTATGTTTAATTATTATATTCTGTGTTCAAATAATTCCAAAGTGTATGTTTTGCATCCGAGTCCCACGTTCCTATTTGTTTTTATTGGAATGAACAAAAAAAAAAAGGCGCTTACAATTTTAAGTCTTCAACAAATATTATTAAACGCGCATTCCAGCTTGCCTCAAGCTGCCATTAGTTGACGCTGGAGCACGAAATCAATGGCTAAACAATTGAAATATGCGGGCCGGCTTACACGTGCCGAATTTTCTTTTGACCGAATTGACAACTTCTTTCAATGGGCACCTGACCCTAGCTTTTGGGTCAACTCAAATATCCATCAGCAGCTTAACACCCTTGAACCTTTGGAATTTGCCGCTGGTGCTGGGCTGTCTGCCAGCCGAGTCATAACTTCTGCTCCATTTGCGATTTGCCCCATTAAGAATTCTAAGCAATTTCCTTATCAGCTTAGATGAAATCCTGGCCGCCAGTGATGCGCCGAGAATCGACCATGCAATAATAATTAGCAGCGGGGCAGTGAACTGTTCCAATCTCGTTGCTCGCTCCGCACTTGAGTTGCGGGCACTCTGAAATTTATCATTTCCACCATTCGCCGGCTAACGGAACGTATTGCTGCCACTTATCGTCATCATCATCATCATCAGCAGCAACATCATCATTGTCGCTATTGTTGTTGGCAGACGAATTCATAACTTTTGTGCATATTATTAAAATATATATGAACGCCTGTTCGCTGTGAATGACTCCCAGCCTGTCCTGTGCTGTCCCGTCCTGTCCTGTCCTGTCATCTGCTCTGCTGTGCTGTGCTGTCCCGGCTTGGTTTGGCTTCTCCTGTCTGCGGCAATTGCTCAGCTGGAAGCAATCAAAAATGTTGATAAAATAATTTCAAATTCCATTTATATCCTTAAGGACAATTTGGCATTCACCGGTACTAATAATATTATCAACAGCATCGTCGTCATTGTTCTCGATGCTGTTGTTGTTATTGTTATTGTTGTTGTTGTTGTTGTATTCATCGATGTCGCATCCTCGCGCCCGCTTTTGGAACCTGTCCTGCGGCGCATTTCCTTTCGCTTCCTGGCATCGCTGGCGCTTTCGCAATTTGTCAGCAATTGAAATTCAGCAAACATTTTTGAATTTGTTTGGCTGGCTACACTTTGGCCGCGATTTGAGCTTGAGCCTCGTGTTCGGGTCTCGGTTTCACGGGTGCCCAGCAGGCACATTTTGCATTTCTCTGTGCCATTCATCGATTGCCAGCGCGTTTGTCGTTGTCGCGGTTGTCGTTGCTGCTGTTGCTGTTGCTGTTGTCATTGCATCTCGCCCGCTGCCGTTTGGCTGTTGGATGCCTCCGGCCTTTGTGGCAGCCACGGCACCCACTGTTTTGATTTTTATCCACAGCGTGAATATGCAAATTGCCAATGAAACCAACAGCAACAGCAACAGCCAGCAACAAGGCAAGCCACTCTACAAGCTCCAATTGTTAGCCGAATTCTCAGCTCGGTGCTCTAAAAGCTTTTTGGCCAAATGTTTTTTGGCCAGTCAGAGCCAATCAAACTTGCAGTCTGACAATTTTCGGTACGGACCGGGCCCAGACATTATGTGCCCTAGGTAAATGCCTCACAGCATATTCAATGCGCCCAAATTAGTGAGGTTACTCGCTTTTATAGGGGCGATTTGGGAGCGGGGGGACGCGCAATGGGCTTTTCAATCTAAATGGAAATTGCAAGCTAAAGCAAACAATGGCCAAATTATGATTTCATAAATTAATCGCTTTGGATGGGGAATCATAGCAAATAAAATTGTATCCAATCAGAATATATACTTTATATTATTAATATGTTTCTAGCGAGGATCCATCAATTGTTTTGTTCACTGTACCACCAACCATCGAAGACGTTTCGGGCTGTTCCACAGATTGTCTCAAGTCCAAAAACTACTGCGCGCTATCAGAAAATTTCAAACAGCGGGAGGAATAAAAAAAAAAAGAAATAGAAAAAGAAAACCAAAAAAAGAAAAAAACGTAAAAAATTCAATTGCATATTCAAGTTTTGCACTTGAAATTCACAGATTTGTATCGGTGCGCTCATATGAATACCCAAAGAGTTCCAGGCCCAGTAGCGAGCTCAGCATGGCTCGAGTGCTTGGGATTCTGGGGAGTGGCTGGGTAAGTCCCAGTACCGGCACGAAACGGAAGCAGACGTGGACCCCGGGAGGAACCACAGGGTGTCTACTGTACAACAGGCGAGATAAATCTTTAGCCTTTAAACAAATGTTTGTGCATATTTGAACTTGCCAGCCCAGGCAAACCAATTTTAAATTGGCAAAAGGTTAAGCCGAAAAACTAACAGCCAGCCCAGGTTGCGGCGGCGGGCGGAGGGCAACCTTCTGCTTTTGGGGATGCTACGCTAGTTGCATACATTATTTAACCGGTCCTCGAATACGGGGCTATATATTTTGGAATGCAATGATTTGATCGTCAAAATACCGACAGAGAAATGTTATATAATTTCTAGTTGGTTCACTTATTTAGATGCAAATTTAAATAATGCGTAATTTTAAAGTGTTCAAGAACAACTAATAACGCATGTCTATGATTGGCTTAATTTACAGGGTATACCAGAAATAAAATACGATTTGCATTTTGATTTCAATAGAACGCAAATCGGATAGAACGAGATTTGCTTGTCGGACTGAGCTTGACTTTTCAGTGTTCAGCTCAAATGAGCTGTTAATGTGAGTCCTTTTCAGGGATACATATGTGCACTCCTTTTGTTTATTGATTATTGGGTGGACGAGTGTGTGCGGGTGCGGGTGTGTGTGTGTGTGCTCGACGAGCTCGTTAAATTTCATTCAGTTTGCTAAGGGGAGATACAAAAATTGGCATAAAATGAGCTTCTTTTTTTTTTTGTTTTGTTGCACAGCAAAGAAAAATACAAAAATGCGAGAAGCACGTTTGATATGCTGACACTGATGTTGCCGTTGTTGTTGTTGTTGTTGTTGTTGTTGTTGTTGTTGTTGTCGTTGTTGTTGTTGCTGTGGCCGCCGTCGATATCCACGTCATGTTTCGGCATCATCATCATCGTCGTCATCAACAGCCAACAAACAGGCAATACCAATCGAGTGAGCTCTTTCATCCGCTTGCTATTGACATGGCCAAGAGCGGACGCCATCGTCCGGATTTCTGGCCGTTCGACATTGGCCAATAATTCGCAGCTTTCGGACAGGCCAGAGATTGGCGCGCACATATGCAACTAATTGATATTATATGAATGATATGTTAAATACAAATGGGCTGCACATGGCCTGATGAAAACAATGACAGCAAAAGCCAATTGCCATTATTTATATGTACTCAAAATAATTAAAATGTATTTTTTTTTTTGCTGTTGTTGTTGTTTTTTAAAGCCAATGGATTCGCAATTAAGCAAAGACAGAGGCCAGCAGCAAGCAGATGTAAACAGTTGGATCCGTTAACTGTTGTCCTCAGTTAAATGTGAAATGGGAAAACACATTTTCGAAAAGGCCATATAATGAAATTTAAGAAGCGAAATATTGGTAGATAACTAACAGAACTAGCAAGAAATACCCAGAAGACAATGACATACTAATGTATTAAATTACGGATTTATATTTAAAAATTTATACAATTTAGTGAGTGTGTCTGTTATTTACTTATCTGCAAGAGTAAGAAGCATGTCAAGAATATTGTAAGCCCCTCTCAGCACGGCTCTCGAATGTCATGTCTTTCCAGGGGCGGTCGGAGTGGAGGCCAGGTAATTTGCATACTCCATGCTCCATCTGCTGTTGTTAATCCCGCTCTGCAGCAGCCTTAGAAGTGCACTTAGAGTGGCTTCGCCTCCACTTCGGCCAACTTAAATGCCAATTAGTTTCCATTTAGGCGAAGTTGCCACTCAGACCGCCGCTGGCAGTCGCTTTTGCCCGCTCATTAACAATGCCAATTCGAAAAGTCTTGCCAAATCCAAATGCAAATCCAATCGGGGCTACAATGACGCGTCTAATTAGTCAGGTTGAGTTGTGCCCGACGGCAAATCCCAGGCACGTTTTAGTCGCCCAGTCGCTTGTCCACTGCCACGAACTTTCACACCCTGCTGTGGGTCTCCGAGTGTCGGCATTATAAAATATTTCTCGCTGTGGCGTTCACATCGAGTGGGGAATTAAACAAATTTATTTGCAAATCGAGCAGCGACGGCAACGCGGCGGCGACTTCGTAACTTAATTTTTGGGCTATGCCGAGCCAGTCCGGTCCAGTCCTGGCCTGGCCTGGCCTGGACTGGCTACAATTTATTAACACTTTTCTTGCTCGTGTTTCAATTCCCGGTCGTCGGCGTTGTCGACTGCGTGACTGCTTCGCAGTGCCTGCAGTTGACCCTTCGCCTCCAGACATTAGATAACAATTCTCTTCCGTTTGTGTGCAGCCAAATCCTTGTCCGACGACTGTAACGGGGGTCATGTAATTTTGTTTTTGTTGCAATCTTTAGCATGCGAACGCGGCACGAATACCGAGCGCAAGCTCTCCGCTCCAACTTGGCGTTGCCGCGTTGCCCGTTTTTAATTAAAAAGGTCAGAGCGGGTTCAATTTATGCTGATGTTGCAAGCCGGCTAGCGGCTAATCTGCAATTGAGAGAAAGACGTTTTAGCTGCCTCAGCACTACTCAGCCGCTCCAATTACTGCACCAGTTGAAGGTTTCCCAGTTGCAGCAGCAGCAGCAGCAGCATCAACAGCAGCAGCAGCAGCAGCAGCAGTTCCATGACAGTTTATTGTTGTGACACATTGACAAATGCTTTTACACGCCACAAATCGTTAATCTCATGTGCGCCCCAAAACACATAATGCCCAAACCCAAATGGCATGCCAATTAAACGGAATGCTCCACACTAGAGATGGGCCAAACTCGTGCCTTACTGCAGTAAAGGCACGAAGGATCGCTGTAAGTAACTAATTAAGTATCCAGCTCATTAGAGCCTTCCTCTCTTTTTCTTTCATAATATTAATCAATAACAAGTGAATGAATTGACTTCATCTGATCATTGTTATAATTATCAATATCTTAACGCATTGTTCGTGCATGTTCCTCTAGATTGGGGCCCGGCCTCATCTCTACTCTAATGTGATGCAAACTCGAGCGCAGAGCTGGTCTTTGTTCTGCGGCCGCTTTGCATTTGTTTGGCTGGTTCCGGCCTGTTGCCTGGCAATTGACATGATGATTTTGGGTACAAATTTTTGGTCCGTTGTTGTGGTCAGGAGCAGTTGGAGGACCAGCAGCAGCAGCAGCAGCAGCAGTAAAAGCTGGAGTCGACGCGTCGTGTGTTTCATTCATGGCTCTGTCCGTGTGCATGTTTTGTTCACGTAATTGACAACAACAATTGACAATCGCCCCAATGGCCATGCATCGTTGCGCTTGCTCCTGTTCCTTCTGTTCATGTTGTTGTTGTTGATGTTGTTGTTGGTGCTGTTGCTGTTGGTCTGTCATTATCCTGCAGCACACGGGCGAAAAAGAATTGCCGTGTGCTGTGTGCCTTTTGGCCGCCGTCTGTTGACCACCTGCGGCGCTAAAACTAAACATTTTCAGTATTCACATTCGAGTTGGCTTTGCCGTTGTGTCGTCTGCAAAATATGTTGCGCCATGTCGACTGCGGCGGCATTTAGCTCGGCATTTGCCAGCCATTCAATTGCATTATTTATTAATCGAATGCTGTTGACACTCTACCAAATGCCAAAACATTCAAACAAAAAGCACACAAAAAACCATGTTTCATTTCAAATTGCGAATATTACAATAGTGACTGCCGGCCGACCGAGTTTATGCACCGGAAATACTGCTGAACGTATCGCTCAAATAATTAATCTGATATATTTACAACACAATAGTTAGTATAAAATTCAGCTCTAAATAATTGTTTAATTGGTCAAGTCAAAAATGTTTATGTTGCATTTCAAATGCACAAAACAAATAAAAACAAAAAAGGGTAAAATTAAATGCGATAAAATAATAACAATATTCATTTATATATACGATGCAGTGTAGAAAACTTGCGATTGTTTTTGTTACAGTACAAGTCGAATATTATTGATTGTATTCATTTAAATAAATTAAATATAAAATGATAATAATTTCGCAACAAATTCTGCTTTCAATTTTAGTACATATTATTGAAAGCCAAAAGTTACTTAATTATCCAAAGGATCTATTATATAAAATATAATATCTGTGTTATATTAAAATACCGAATAAATCTTTATCTAATTACAGGTATATTTGTGCATTAAAGGACAACAGGTGAAGCTTAATATTTGTTAATTTTCTTGCTCGATTTCTGCAAATACAAGAATTTTTATCCGCGCTTTATAATGAAGGCAAAATTTCCGATTGCATTCATTAAATATTTTATAAGCCGTGCCATAAAATACGCGGCGACACGTACCCTTAAAGGAAGAGTATAAAAAAAGTGGCTCGCTGTAATGAATCGGAATGGGTCATAAAAAGCGGCTTTGTTGCCTGTCCGATTCACAGCGCAGAACACACAACCAATCCAGTAGCCCTATCTGCAAAAATATGAATAACCATTCAATCAAGCAGCAAAAACAAGGCCATATCTGGTCGACAAAAAAAAAAAAGATATGGCCAGTCATTAATATCGATGGATCACATGCGCTGAGTATTTACGGATATGACCGTTGCCCGAAATCGCATAAAAAATGTGCCTTAAACGAAAACGAAAAAAAAAAACAACACAAGAACACAACACTACAGTGCAACAAAGATACAATACCCTTAAATTACTTATATGGAATATATATGTATATAGCCACGAATGCCATTTAACATTTAGCAAAAAAAAGGGTTTGTTTAACAAAATACAATCGAATTAAAAATCAGGAATTTTACAGCATATTCAAATGAAAGACGTTACACTTTTCGTTACGAATTCATGATACCTCAAACAAAGGGTATTGGGAAAAAAATCGTCGTCGATTTTTAAAGCAAAATTCTGAACACTTTACAAATGGGCACCCCGAGGTGACGGGGGGGGGGTGTTAGTATCTGCGACAAAAATCACCTCAATTAATTTAATTAGTCTGCGGCTGTTGCGCATTTGGCAGCCGCCGGAGAATACCAAACTGTTTCGTTTTTGGGCGATGTTCTTTTATTTTGGCGACTGCTGACTCCAAAAGTTGAAACGATGGTGGAGAGAGGGGCGGGGTGGGGATGCAGTGTCCACCAAATGCACAGCATGACGAACCGCGGTCGCCAATGCGACCGCTGCAAATGATTAATGCCTGCGCCCCGTCGCTCGCTGGCCATCATAGTTTATGAAAATCAGCGATAAAACGTTTGATAAACGATATTGAACGGCGAGTGACATTTGACAGTTGGAAATACCGTCTCGAACAGGCCAGCCCCAGCCCCGTGCTGGGTTCATTTCCTCTGCGACGTCATCTTCCATATGCGCATAATTAATGCTGTCCAGTGGATGAAAGCACTTTACTCACTTTTATGGCATTTATGGTTTCAAATTTTTCGGTTTCGACTCGAACTTTAAAGTGTTGAAATTGTATTCTCGCTGAGATTTTTATTTCATCGCTATTCAAACGTGGCCTCTCCCCGGAACATTAAATCGTAAACAAGTCCATTGACATCGCTGCTCTCAGTCGGCGGTTAGCATTCCCGTTGCGTCTTCCTCTTGCCCAACGACTCGCCAGACGCAGTTTGCTTTTGCTGCATATTGAATTTCAATTTTGCTATCGCTTTGGAAATGCAGCTTAAGATTGATATTGATAGCTGTGGAAGAGTTAACTCTTAAAGAATGGCAATTATGATAAGAAAACATGGAGTTTTTTTTCAAGTGTATGATCAACACGGAATTACAGCGTGTAAGCTTTCAAGCGTTCTTGTTGTATTCGAATTATTATATACAAAACATTCATTATATCATTGCCTAACAACCTTTTTTCGCTCTTAAAACAAATATATGTCTGTAAATATTATTTGAATTATTGAAAATCGCATAGAAGCCTGTTAATTTCTCTTTTTGTTTTTTAACCACAGTTTCCATTAGCCCCAACAACACAACTTTACCTAATCCACTATCTCACACTATGAAACCGGCCGATCGAAGCGGTAAATTCTATGAGCGGTTATAAAATATTTCGTGCCACCTCATCGAGATGCATCAGTAAATATTTTTGATTTTGTTCATGATTTGTTTGCTTGTGTGCGCAGAGCTTCGGATTATAAGAGTTTTATTTTTGATTTGAATGGCAGGTTGTAAAAAATTTAATTGGTTTAAATATTGCTTTCGAAATGCACTTGAAATAAAAACTTCAACACGATGCCACTACACAACGTGAAGCTTTTGAGAATTGAGAGAAACACTCGTAGTTTGCATTTTAAATTTAAATTGATATAATTTAATTTGGTTGTGTTTTCTCTTCCGGCGCAAATGCATATACATACATACATATGTATGTTAATGCATTGGTATCTGCTTTCGACTTTTGACAAATCATTTCCAGCTACAATTTCCTCTCGAGCGGCAGATAAAAAAATTAACGTTTATCATTTTTATTACGGCATGCGTTGCACTCAAAATGCAAATGTTATTTATCTCTAAGGTATGCGTTATAGAGACATTATGCGACCCATTTTGCTCGAACCTCCCCTCCCAAAACATTATCAATTCTCATTTTATTTACTATATTGTTGCTGTTGTTGTTGTAATATTTAAAGTTTTTTTTGTTTGTGGCTTTTGATTTATTTTAATTTGTAATAAATTACAACTTTCATCTGCGGTAAACACAATATTTATGCCTTTGGGCCAGCATCATATGCTCCACCTTTACATGTATTCGGCCGGCTAACATATTCGAGCGGGCGAGCGGGCGTCGTATCGCTTAATGGTTTTTCAATGTTAATGTGCTAAGCTAAATAAATAAAAAAAAAAAGTGAGAGTCTATCGAAAATGAATTATGAAATGTGAGTCAAGAGTTGAGAGTTATTATTGAAATACGAGCAGATCGTATTGGTAATTCCCATTTGGCCTCAGAGCTCAAATGTTGATTGTCATTGCCAGTAGCATCGTTCGCTGCAATATGGGAAAGCTTCGAGCAATGCGATATGCGACTGGGCCATAAATATTGCGGCCAGTGCGATGTCGTGCACAGTAGCTGGTTTGCTTTACTATTTGCTTTGCTCTTGTGGTAAGTCTAACGGTTGTTAAAGGGTCATGCGGTTTAAAACTGTTTTTAAGTAGGTAAATAAAGGGCTGTTGAACTTTCATAGTTTAATTTTTATAAATGTTAAGTGTATTTCTTCAAGTCTTCAATTATGTATATATATTTTAAGTAAACAATAATTCCTTCATTCATCGCTTTCAGGCCCATAGGCATATCAGTATTGCATGCCACATATTGTGGAAGCATCCTGACAAACATTTGGCAGCTAAATGGCGGCTCTAAATCAAAATTAGTCTATTTGGGTGTCACAGTTATAAAATTTATGATGGCGATAGCAAACATTAACCATATTCTGTAATTTCGTTGTCCACTCACATGTCAAAATGGCTGACAACTGATTGTTTCCCACTTTTTGTGCATCTCCATCATTAGAAATGCAAATAAATGTGCACAAAATTTTGAAATTTGTAAAATTAGGGTTCATATAATGCAGCAACTGACAAATTTATAGTGGCCAGCACTCCCGTTCGTACAATTTTGTGCGGTTTGAACCATCCAAATTCATCAAAGCCCATCAAAGGCAATGGCACCGAGCACCGCCCACCCACTGGGGCTGAACTCACGCGCAGATCGCCAGAGGCGCGCGTCAAGCGTGAATTATGACAATGCGTTCGGAAATACACAAAAAATATGTTTGGGGGAAAAGAGTGAAAGCTAGCGATAAGGCCGTGACATGGGCCCTGTTAGGGCCTGTGCATGTAAATAATTGCTGCAAAAACCAAAAGCCAAAAAACAAAAACCACACACAAATTTTAATAAAAATGTGTCTGCATAAATTTGAAATCAAAACTCTGGAAAGCATTTTTGGACGAGAGAACACAAATAAAATATCAAACTAAATTAGTTAATTAATGCAGCACAAACACAAAGCGGAGCAGAACTGGACGCGGGTCGTCATCAATCATCGGACGAACTTCGCTCTTTGATTTTGGGTCCACGGTCCACGGTCTACGGCGGTCCCGGCTCAATTGTTGTTGTACGTATGTCAAAGTTTTGGGCCAAAATTGTTTTTGGGGGCAGCCACGGGAAGTGTGCGCTGCTTTCGCTTTTACTCCACGGCTCGATTGACGCTTAAATTGCCCAAGGGGAAGAAATGTTTACCAATTAGATGCCCACATATGCGACAGGTAAAGTGATTAAGCGCCAGGGCAAAACCAAATATTATCTATAAATACCAACGGCCAAATAAATTATGTTAACTTCAAACAATCACAATGTATCACATTTCGCGCTTTGAGGATTTTTCTTACATTTTTTTTTTTATATAAGAATTCATTTTTTTTTTATACGCCCCAAACCGAAGGTTAACAACAAACATCCATTAGCCGACGAGATTAGACAATGTGAAATATATAACTCAATTTTTACCTTTGTTGTGACGATATCTTGATGCTCTTTCCAAGATCTGCTTAATAAATATGTTTCTAAAAATAATTGTTAAATACAAACCTTATTTATTCTTTATATAAATATATATATGTATATATTAAATGCTTTTTGAGATTCAAATGTTTTAATATAATCATTTTTTTTTCTGCTTATCTTGCTTCTTTAATTTACAGAGTAATTATGAAATGAGAATTCCAATATGCTTTTTGCTCCTGAGCGTATCTAAAATTCTCATCTCTGATTGACATTTTCAAGCGTCTGTTTTCCCGCGACACATTCCCAAAAACCCTTTGGGTCCACTCGCCGGTTGGGGTTTACCTGATGGGGGGGGCGGGCGTTTCTGCTGGGCAGGTGCGCACAGTTTCTGTTTGTGTTATGTAAAGGCATTTGAAATTTGCATAAAACCACAAAAAAAAAAAAAAAAAAAAAAAACGTATACAGAAAATAAACAAAATATAATAAAAGGAGAAAAAAGTCGCTGTGCATTTTTAATTAATTAATTAAGGCGAGTCTCGTTTATGTCGCTAGTGCCAATAACGAGGCTATCAACGTCGGCCGTACTCGCATTATCATTCCCTGTCCTAATCAACGCGATGATCATCGGGCAAAGCAAAACGCAAATATTTGTACTTGGATTGTGTCGGCTCTCGTTGGGCTTTGCTGTCGCTGTGTTTGCATATGCATGAACTTAATTTTAATTAATATTTTATTATCTTAATTATGCATCGCACCTTGCCACGCTCGCGTCCAAGCCCGCGTCCAACCAAAAGCTGCGCCCTTTCGCCGCTAGTCGCCAGTTTAGTTTTCGACCTTTTGCTTAACAAATTATGGCCATAAATAAAGTAAACGAGTTAAAAGTGGTTTTGCGTGTAGACAGCCGACACGGACATAGACACTGGCCCGAACCCAGAGCCTCCTGTGCCGGCTTCCTGTTCGCTCTCTCTCTCTCTCTCGCTCTTTCTATCTATCTATGTATCTCTGCTCTCGACTGTCTGCGTTCGGTCTAGCCACAGTCTGGCGGCGTTTGGCTAATGTAATTTTCATATTGGCTGCTTTTTTCTAACCCCTTGCAAAGGGTTAATTCTTTGACAAATGTGCCGAGTGCAGTGCACATTTTTATTTGTACACTTTGCTGTTGTTGTGTTTGGTTAATTTGGGCTGATTTATTGCTTTTTATTAGTGGCGCTAATTGGCCAAAGTTGAGTTGTCCGCCCTGGTTTATGCCTGGACAGGTGGGAAGACTATGACCAAGCCAAGCCAGAAAAGAGGTTTGGGCATATACATATATAGTTTGCGTGGATCGGATCAAATGTTGCTATAAATTTTGTGTGCTGTGAAGTGAAACAGAGAAAATTAAAAAAAAAAAACATATTACATATATTAGTTTACAGCGGATATAAGTTTAAAATTAAATAAATATTTCCGAAAGGAGATTAAAGCCTTACTTTACCTGTTTTGTATTTTTTTTTACAGATAATTATCTTTTTCATTGTTGTGCATTCCTTTTGATTGGCTGCACATCTTTTGACAAGATTCTTCACTTAAAAATATGTTTTTCTGCGATATTTTTGGCAAAAATATTTCATATTTTGTGGAGTTGCCGCCCAATTAAATTCAGCAGTTGTGCGACCAAACAAAAATATTTGTCCAGAGCCAAAAAGCGGGTGACGCGTCGGTTGACAATGATGTTGCCGCCTTTTAACGCAAATTCCATGAAAGCAGTCAGCATGTCAACGTGGAGCACTATAGTTACCGGCCTGCTCCTCCTGGACAGGGCCTGGTCCTGGCATTCGGTGTAGTAGTCGGCTTAGAAAAACATGAAAAATTTAAACAAGGCGACAGCGCAGACAACGAAGACGAGTCCCGACATTGTAGCTGTGTTTTGTCTGCAACAAAAATTGCAAGTGACAGGCAATTCATCATTCATTCGGTTTTCGAGTTGACTGACTGACTGACTGACTGCCTGGACTCACTGACTGACCAGCGAGGAGGCGGCTACTGGCTGGGAGCAACAACTCCTTTTTTGTCTGCGCCAAAGCAATTTTATGGCCGGCAACTTTAAGCATGGCCATCGTTTTGACAATTTAATGCATTTAAAGCTTACACAAGTTGGTTCTGCTCAGCTTTCTGTTCGATTTACAGTGGCTCATAATAAAATAGACACCAAATATATAGATAGATAGATAGATTGTTAGAAATTTGGCATTATAATGGTCTGTTCGAACCACTGTGCAGCGGAATTTTAAATTGTTTTAATGTGTGCCCTGAGCAGCTGACAGCCACGCCCGCTCGATGATGTCGTCAAAGTGCCAGCTCGCCTCCCAGCCAGACCTCCAGGCATCGGATCCCAGTTGCCAGTTTGGCCCATTCGGTTGCACTTCAAGGATCAATCAATTTTTTAGCACGACTCCGGCTGATGAAGTGCCGCCGTTGGGAGCTGGCAGCTTTGTTGCCTGTTTAATATTCAGCGGGTAGCACCGCTGAGCGCGACTGCTGAGAGCAACTGCACCAATTTGGCGCTGGCCAATCGATGTGGCAGTGGGCTGCCTGGCGGGTTTTGATGCATTTCATCGCTTAGCGGTGCAGTTCATAAATTTTTAAACGTTCGCCTGCAAAACAAACAGGCTGCCATCCGCATCGCATCGCATCGCATCGCATCGACATCGAAAATTTATTCATTGCGGCCAAGACACACGCATGTAATCAATTTTTATTTTAGAATCCTCACAGCGAGGTGCCCCCACAGCGGCGCAAGGCAGGTGCAAAAGTTCCTTGGCTCTATTATAATTGGATTACAAACGGTTTCGTTTCTGTTCGGTTTCGCCAAGGACCTTGCTCATTGCCCACATTAAACTGAACGCGAACACACATCGTCTTCAGGCTGTTGTGGCTGGTCCGGTCTGGGAATGCGTGGACTTGTCTGGCCTGGCCTGGACTGCTGGTCTGGCATTTTTAACGAGCGCATCGTCGGCGCTGCAGTCATTTACAGTCTCCGTTGGGGCGGCGGCTCTTAAATGACAACGGGCGGGGCCCAAAAAGAGGACTGGGGAATTGCTGCTGCTGCGTGTGGCAGTTGCTGCGAGTGCGCCATAAAACGGTTAAAACCAAGGCAGTCTGTAAGCCTTAAACGCAGCTGCGATTGCGTCTGCCAAACCGCTTTTTAAACTTGAGCCTAAGCCGTTTAAGTTTCAAGTGTTTCTCACTTGAGATTGAACAAATACTGTAAGCAAAAGCGGCACTTGAAAGAGACTGTTTTCAGATATTTAAAATATATATATTATTTATTAATTACCAGCATTTTCAACTGTGATAATTGAAATAAATGTTTAGTATTAACAGATTAGCTTAAATTTCAATTTATATCTCTGAAAAAAGAAAACGGAACAGATTATAGTACTCTCGTCGATTTCAGTCAGCTGTGCTGTGCCAGCTTGTAAATCGAAGCTATATTTTGAACGATTATTTTTTTGTATTTTGTTGCTGACTCAAGTCTATAATAGCTTATTAATGAATCTTACTTGGCTCAATTCATGGGCAGGTCAACCCATTTACCATCTGATCTATGGACGCGAAAAGGATGTTCCCAACGCGATTTTAGTGGTGCGTAAGATCTGCAGCTTCGTTATTGGTGTCCTGTTGGGATATTTTATGTGGAAGATTCTCGGCATCAATGATATATTCGGTAAATGGGATCTTGAGGCATTTTCGCTATTCATCCTGTGCGCCGGATTCGCCTATATGCGCAGTGTCGGTGTGCGTGCAGTAACATTGCTGATATTTATAGGTATGCTGGGCCAATCGGGCTGCAGATATCTTCGCGGTATTTCGTTTGCGCTTGTGATTGCGGGCCCCATTGCCAATCTGGCCAAGAATGCCGGCGAGGTGGCGCGCGTATTCTCCTGCACCACAATGCTGACATACAATCTAACAAAGACGCGCTTTGATTTGATGGCCAAACCGTTCACGAACACGCTGCAAACGATGAAGGATGAACTGGACGAGATACAGAACAACTTTCAGGAACTGCAAGATATCCTGGCCAATCTAAAGTACGGTGTGGAGTTTACGAGTATTGAGGACGACAAATTTGGCAACAACAAACGCCGACGCACTGCAAATGTCTCCCACCTGGAGAGGGCGACCAAAATGCAGGCGCTCTTTCTGCGCAACATGCGAAATCGCTGCAAGCATCAGCTGCGCAGCGGGCATCGGGTTTGCGAGGAAATCTTCCTGCAGGGCTTTCGCAAGTGCACCACCAATTTTCCTGACTGGATGGCCAGCGTAATATGCTGGCCGTATCGCGTCGATATTATATGTGGCATCAATATGTTTGGCGATCCGGATAAACTGTGCGATGCTTCCAAGGTAGGAATGGAATGTGCACGAATCTCGTCGGAACATTTTACAATTATCCTGTTTGTATTTACCTCGTTTAGGTGGTGCCATCTAACTTTGGCAGTACATATGTAAAGCTGATGATCGCTGAGCATGAATTGTTTGATAATAGCTCCACCATAGAGATTGCCTATCAGATGCAGAACTTAACAACATCGGAGCAAGTGCTTAGTGCCAAGCAGACTTCCGAGAGTTTTCTGAAGGACTTTGAAAGCAAAAGGGCGAAATTCTACACCATAATGGATATTCTTGAGACGATATTCTACGTGTTAATTTTGGGCGTGATTTTCACAGCCATTAGATACTATTACGAATACCGCACCAATGTGGAGTTTGATAACATATATATTACGGACTATTTTAATCATATAGATGCGCGACTCAAGTATGCCAGAAAGCCGTCACTTTTACCGCTAAACACATACGAGAAGTCACTTTTCGACAATGTGCATAAGGCCCCCAACACCTCAGACGAAATTATCACGGTCGAGTACAGTCAGATGTACAATTTGGCACTGCAGATGTGCACAGCGGCCATATTCATATCGCTTGACCATATGGTTATCTATCTGCTGAACATCATCCACAAACGCTCCCTGATCACCTATAGCCAGACCGGTGAGCACGAGGTGCGCTTCCGTGTAAGTACGCAGCGAATTTGTCTATGCGTTATCCTTTTTAAATTCACCTCGCAGATTAATGGCACCGGCTTGATGGCACGTCTCCTGCGCACCACAATGAAGAACTTTAATATACACGAACGGGTTTCCACCTGTCTCAGCAACAAGGAATGTCTGCCAGTGGCGCACACCCTGCCGGCTAACTTTTACATAATACTGATTCTGATATATGTGATCGTCATATTAATGATAGTGTACGGCGAACTCTTAATGCGAATGCCACGCATCATCTGCAGCTACTTCTTTTACAAGCGGGAAAAGCAACGTATACGGTATTTGTACAGTAACATGCTGCGCCATCGACGGACCTACAAGGATGCGCTGCGCACGAGGGCCGAGGAGAATATGGCGTCAAGACACGCTGCTGGCAAGCTCAACATATGCCTGATCCTGCGACTGACCTATCCGAACACCTTTGGCTGGCTAAGCCGTTACAACTGCGCCAAACGCTTATGCCTCATCTGCAACTCCAGGGAGGATGAATATTTTATCAGCTGCTCGGGATGCGGCCTGCCGTTTTGCTTCGATTGCTTTAAGAGCCTGCGGCAGGTGTGCATTATCTGTGGGGCAACCACGGTGCCGACTGCCACACGTGACCATGACCAAAATGACCATCGAAAGAGAATGTAATAGGCTGTTCTTTTCTGTTCTGTTCCAATTATGCGAGGGTATTTGCTATTCTACTATTAAAACGTATCCTGCTTGGCTGCTTTCAACTTGTAATAGGATCTGTGCGGTAATTGTCCATTTTCCAGTCTGAAGAATTTCATTCTCAGTTGTTGTTCAAGTCTTGCAATTGGCCTGTAGCGCTGTCTGCCATTTGGCAACATTTCAACGGCCGAATGTTCCTCCCTTTTGGGTCCTGGGCCTGTGATATAATTATGCACATGTCTAGAGTTCCGCAAAAGTTGTTCCACGCTGTCCTTAGACAAACTTCAGCCAGGCATTAAGCAGCCCCTTTACTGATTCGATTATGTCTGCAGAAATTTCAACACTACACACTGTGCAGCCGGATTAAGTTGCAAAATTGTTAATTAAAAATAATAAAAACGCTAATTGAAGGAATGCCTACAGCCAGAACAGCCAGAAAAGGAACACCAAACCGGGTGTAAAGTTTTTCGGGGAGCCCAGCTAAATTGTCTAGACTTTGTTTGTGGGTGGGGAGTTTCAAAGACGCTTTGGGCCACTTGGCGAAACAGTTGCAGCCGGCGACAACAGCCGAGAGAGGCAAGACGCAAACGTCTTTGTTTTAATATTCATGCGGGCCGCACTCGTGCATGTAGTTTTGTGGGCGTGGTTGCCTCAGTTGCTCAGCCCGCCCAGCGTACAATAAAATAATTATGCAAACAAAAGCAGCAGCAGCAGCAGTAAAAGAGTCGCATTTGCTGGCAACACCGCAGCCACAGACATCTGCTTTTATGTTTGCGTCTGCTGCCGCCTCTTTCCATTGAAATTTCACACATTTCGCCAATGCCTCAGAAGACCTCAAAAACCAACCAAAAAACACACTAAAAATATGCGCAAATTTTCTTACGAAAAGCAAATACCAACAAAGCGACAACTCGTCGAGAGTCGTGAAAACCCACAGAAAGCAGCCAGCTCCCGCCTTCCCATTGACTTCCTACTCCAGTCTGCGCTTTTTTTTCAATTTTTTTTTTTTTTTTTTGTGGGCATGCCGTGTGCGAAGGTGATTATTTGACGTTCACACCTTGTCCGCCGCCTTGTCCGTAGGACTTGGGGACTGGGCGAGGTCGTCTCAGTCTCCATCGCCGACTCCATTGTTGGCGGTTGTTGTGATCAGCCACAATAGTGACAGGTGTGACAGTGCCCCGTCAGCGCGGAGTGCCCCGTCGAGGGAGGGGGCGGCGCAGCCCAGTTTTGTGAGGCAACGAGGCGGCTATAAAGATGTAAACTAGACGAGACGACGATGAAAACTGTAAAGCAAAAAAAGAAAATTATTTCCTAGAAAAGCGCCGAGCAGCTGCTAAAACGAGCGGCCAGTGCAAAAGGGCTGCAAAAGGCAAACGGGCTTAATGGAACGCCAGATACCCTTTGTCACTTCACAAATTTACACATCAAACTTGCTCACTTCGGAGCTCCGATATCAAACTATATCTAATCTTTACGATTATACGAATATAATTGCTTACTTTTCCGATCTGTGCAAACCTCAAATTTAAAAGAAGCTGACAAAATCCTTTTGTATAATTTACGATTACGCAGTATCATAAAAAATGCAATATATACATTTCTTTTTCTTTGAGGCGAATAGAAGAATACCAAAGTGGTTAAAAAAAAAAAATAATAATCGCATCGAGTCTCTCAACTGCTTTTATCATGCGCTCAACTTGGCGTTGATAATAACAATGATGGTTAAGGTGCTGCGGTCGGTCCGTCGGTTGGTCGCTTGATGATGGTCAGTGCAGCGCATTGTTTTTGCGGTTTGGTTTTGCAATTTACGAGGCCAGGCAGTGAACTATTTAGCAAAGCTGTTGCTGTTGCATGATGCACTCCGGCTGGGCACCAAGGGCACTGCGAACTCGAGAACTGAGAACTGGGAACTGAGAAATTGGAGTCGGGCGGCTTCTCTGTAGCTGCAGCAGCAGGTGGTAATGCGCAGAAATATGGTGCTGAACATTTCAATTAGAAAAGAGCGCGTCAGAAAAAGAACTTTGAAACGATGACAGGCTGTCGTCGCCCCCATCAGACCCACTGCCGTCCAATCCAGTTCGGTCCCGTCCCAGACGAACGTTCCGCCTTTGATGTGCGCTGACGAACTGCGCCTCGTCCCGTTCCGTTCTGTTCCGTTCTGTTCTGTTCTGTTCTGGGTAGCTTCGTCTGGGTGCCGGGCCAGACTGTGTCTGTAGAAGCGACTGGTTTCTACCTGCATCGTGGCTATTATTTCAATACAAATTCTTGAATATTATTTCAAGTTTGTTATGGCAGGTTAGTTAGTCGCATATTTCTATTTCGCTTCGTTGCCATGCCCGTATTTAATCTTTATAATTAAAATTTTAACAAAAAAATTATCCGACAGAAAATGTGATGAGAAGTAAAAGAAAAAAAAAAATATATAATACGGCCGGTTGAGCAAACCAAAGAAGGCGCCCCTTGGGTGCAAAGACGCGAACGTGTTAAAAATTGATTAAAGTAATTGATTTGTAAGAGCTGGTCAGTCAGTGGGGGTGCCGAGGCTGAAGGGGAAGGTTGAGGGGGGGGGGGCAGTCATGCTACAGTCTCAGCAGATTAATGTACTTTGTGCTCAGCTCAGGTAGTTTGTTAGCGGGAATGTTGCCGTGAGGGTTTTGCATATTTCATTAAAAATGTATTTTTTTTTAAACTTTAAAATGTGAGAGTTGACTTTATTATATATATTATCAGGAAATATGAAGGGAATTTAAGAATACACTCTTTTATATTATTCTAATTAATACATATTTTTATTTAAAGTAATACCCATTTAATACAATAATAATTCCCAGGACGGTTAGGAATTTCATGCAATAACAATTGTTATACATTTCGTATTCGCCTTTCCATCTTGGTTTCTCAGCAGATCTAATTGCATTGTTCAAACAGTCAAATTCACTTGTTAACACATGCATTCCACAAAAGCAACTGGCCTGGCTTTGAAGTCAAATATTCCTTTATATTCAAATCATATTCAAACCACATAGAAATCTCAGCTTTGTTTTGCAATTTCAAGTCAAACTTCAACGGCGAACAGCAAACGGCAAACGGCAGCAGCAAACAGATCCAATTTCACACAGACCCAAAAGCCGAAAACCACTGCACCACAAATCTTTCACTGCAGCCGCACCAACAAATTTTTTGTATTTCTATTTTTTTTTTCTTTTCTGTTGTACCCCAGTTTATACTAAATAGTTAGATGTTTATACCCTTACAAAAAAGATGATTGTCAGGCATTAAGCTTGGTGAAAAAAAAGTTTACATTTATGATATAAAAGATATAGAAACATAATAAAAATATATTGGTTCCCATCTGTTCTTAAATAATTAATATTTATTAAAATATAAATTTTAAAAAAATATTTTATTCAAAATCAGATTAATCATCATCCATGAGTAATTTCGATTAATGCGTGCATTAGAGTATTTAATCTTCGACAGGTGTCGTCTAGTTTTTCGTAGTTTTTTCTCCTTCATTTTTTTTTTTTTGGATAAAACCCCAAAACCGAAACTCCAACAGAGCGCTATGCGTGTGCGGTGCTGGTTGAACTCAAACTTTTGTGCCAACTGCTTTTGACTCTCGCCGGAGCCAGCACGCGAGCTGTGGAACTGTGGAACTGTGGAGCTGTGGAGCTGTGGAGCTGTGGAGCTGGTAGCTGAACTGGTGACGCCTTTGGTCTTTCACACACAACCAACAAGCGAAGCGCGAAAGAGTTAAAAGGCACAACACAGAGTGAAAAAAAAAAAAAAACAACGCCCGAGCAGCATCGCCTTCCTCCGATGCCAAAGCATTTTCACCCTATTATTTCGAGCAATTTCATCAAAACTAGACGGGGCCGGCCTCTGCTCCAAATAGTAACCACAACCGACTACCCAGTGCCAGTGCCAGTGCCAGTGCCAGTCCCAGTTTCAGATCCCGTCGAGCCCAGGCAACCGCTACTTTTTCTAGCTTCGTTTGCTTTTCCACCGAACGTCTACTTTTTATTTATTTTTTTGCTTTTTTTTGCCTTTTTGTTGTGTTTGGTGCGCTCTCAATAGAAGCAGGCAGCAGGTTTCTTTCTTTTCAGCGGCCAGCTCTGACTGTCGACTGTTTTTCTTATTTGGTTTCCACTTTTATGTAGATTGGTATTTATTTTCCACGCGAAAACTGAAAGAAACACAAAAAAAAAAAAAAACGCAGAGTGGCAGCAGTTCTCACACTATGCGATTTTGTTGCTGTTGTCCCTGGCTGAAGTTCCTTTAACTCTCCTCATCGCTCTTATTATCGCGTCAAGCTCTAGCAGCAACAGCAACAGCAACAGCAACAACAAAAACTAAAACGCTGCCAGCAGCTCCGCTGTGGAACTATTTTGCGGTCCGCTGCCTGACAAATGGCAGCAACGCCATCGTCCAACATCGGAGTCGGAGCATTTAGCCAAAGTCCAGGGAGCCGACGTTGGTTGCCAGCGCCAGAGCCAAAACCAGCCACTGACCGCCCCTGGGTATAGGCTCTGGCGTCCACTTTTCTTTTATACTCTTCAGTCGAGGGAGGGTACATTAACATGCCCAAGAAGCATGCATTAGCTTTTATGTGTTGATTGCTAGCAATTTTTATATTAAAAGAACTAAAATTTAAAGAAATTATACTTTAAACTTTATGCTAAATAATATGTGCTTTAATATTTATATATATAGATATATATTGTTCTCTCACACAATTATAATCTTTTATCAAAATTGTACTCTAAATTACATTAACAAAATTTAGTAAACTTAAAAAAAGAATTTTGTCTGTATTTAGTTCTCTTTTTACAGCGTAGAATTGGATTAAAAAATCAACTAATCATTTCATTCAAAATAATTATTCTTTGACAAAATGTAAGCCGATTTTAATATGAGGTATTTTTGTATTGTATTAACTAACTATTTTTAACTGAACTATTATAGAACATTAAACATAATAGCAAATATTTGAAAAACTTAATTTTAATACTCTTATTGGGCTTTTGGTTTATAAATTGTTGCTTTTCATATTATTTATTTGTTAACTTAAGTACATTAGTTTCAGTTGTACTAATAAATTTCTCACTGGAGAGCATTCAGCTACGTCATTCTTGTACAATTTCTTTTTTTTTGTGCTTTCGATGTTTTGCTTTGCAGTTGCGCTCGTTGGTAATTAGATTTAGTTTAGCGCACAGATTTTGATACGTTAATTGTAAATTGTGCAAATACATATAATTGCGCGCTGCCTGAAGATAGCTGCCTCCGATTTGCCTGGTTGACTCGCACTCGGACTTGTCGACTCTGCCTTTGAGTTCTGCTTTAGTTTTGCTAAATTAGTGACCACTGCTGCTGATGCCGCTTTGCCCCGCTGCCTTGCCCCGCTGCCTGCCTACTGGGATTGTGGCGTGAAGAAGACAAATGCCTGGCATTCTTTTCTCAAGCCTTTTGGCTACGCTTTTGATATGCGACCGAGTCGAGAACTGGGCATGACCACTGGAGCTAAGGCGCAATTAATAGGCCCGACAATTGCCACAGTTGGCTTCGGTTCCCACGTGGAATCCATGCACCTTCTGCTTCTTATATATATATGAGTCAACAAATTCGTTTAAAAAGCGATCATTAAGGGCTTATTGGAGCATAATTGGTGCACAATTCATTTTGGATTATATATAATATATATGCTGCATTCGAATAAGTGGAGTATCCTATCCGAGCTGCGCTTTGTCCAAATCATAAAGGGTCTCATTATCCTTTTGTGGTAGCCAAAGTATCTCAATTTAATGATTGCAAATAAAATTTAGGTCGGACACAAAAGCTCAACATAAAACAGATCTTTCAGATAAAATTGTTTTTTTTTTTTTTGGTGAGGGCAGTTCAAAAAGTTTTTCTTATTTAAATAAAATTGCACGAAAAAAAAGGATATTCAAATATTAAGAGAAATTTTTTTGCTTTTTAAACACAATTTTAACCATCTGATTTTGAGCTGCTTTTGACTTGCTTTAAGCCCTTTATTTTGTTTCAGAACTTATCATGCGCCCCACATGCTCCGATGACAAATCAAATTATCAGCGCGCTACAATAAACCATAAAAAAAAATACAAAGATCCAATTTAATAAAGATGAAACACGGGTATTTTTATAAAAGAAAACCTCTTTTGCCGGCCCCGACGTTTATATTGAAGCCCAGCTCGTTGCATTTGGCCAGATAATGGATGCGAAAATTCCTGGAATCGAAGCCTTTTGCTACCTTTGCCCAAATTATGCGCTTCAGTTTAAAGCCGCATAGTATACGGATGCGCAATCTGCCCGATATCCACTTGCTGTACGTATGCCGGCCGCATTTTTGCAAAAATTTACCCAGAATACAATAACAAAATTATCATTGTCTCCTACATCATTCGCTTAATGTGGATCCATCAATCTGTGTCCATGCGCGCGACAGTCAAACACCGACAGACGACGGCGACGGACCATCAATCGCATTAAAACCATAAAAGGATTGCTCATATGTAGCCATGACTGCGAACTGGCGATTCATTGTTGTTGTTATTGTTGTTGTTGCTGTTGTTGTTGTTGCTGCTGTTATTGACTGTTTACTCTCTTCTCTTTTTTTTTACATGCGACGGCGGCGGCTGTTTAGGCAACTGATGAAAAAGAATTTTTGAGTCCATTGTGTGTAGTGTTGAAAGTGCCCGAAACGTGTGTGTGTGTGCGTGTGTGTAGGTGTGTGTAAATGTGTCTTGAGTGGCAAAAGGACAAAATGTCACAAAAGCGTGACGATGTGTCGTAAAGTACCCAACTCCAGCCCAAAGGGCTCTGTCGGTTGGTTTGAATGGGTTCTGGAGGGTCCGGTGCGGCGTCTGGGACTTGGCTTTTTACAACTTTGTGTTTGCTTGGCTGCGCTTTTTATGATTTCCATGTGCCACACTCGACTGTCAGCAGTCAGTCAGCCAAGAGACCCCAGCACCATGCACAGCACAGCACAGCACAGCACAGATCGAGGCATCTACCCACCCTATCCATCTATCCATTCCGTGTGACAGTCAGGCCAGGCCAGGACCCGAAACCTCTGGCAAAGCTCGCGCTCCACTGGCGGCTTAATCAGTTCAGTTCGAAAGGTTGCCGACACAAAGACTCGCATTGGCATTGGCATTGGCTTGGCTTTTGGTCCAGGCCCTGTGTTATCCGACGCATTCATGTGCGACATACCAGGCACACATACCATCACCCGCTATATATAGATATATATATTGTACATATAT
>SCDT01001049.1:0-45417 GCA_004143765.1 Drosophila melanica
GTCGGAGATGCTTCCTTCTGCCTGTTACATACATTTGCACAAAACCATTATACCCTTTTTTACCCATTTTCAATGGGTTCAGGGTATAAAAAAAAAACCGATATCGAGCTCATATCAAAAAATGAAACAAGCCATAAACAAAACTGTCAATCAAACGCGTTAAAGTGAAGTGTATTGCTGCGCCTGCTCTTGTTGCTGTTGTTGTTGTTGTTGTTGTTGTATCTGTGGCAGCAGGCAACAAAGCGGCTAATAAGCCACAACAGGCAACGGATCGGGGTCAGGGGAACAAGTGGGCAACAAGGGGGCAACACCGACGCGCGTTTAGCTCGCTTCGGACACGCATTAAGATCATTAAGTGACTTAATGCTCAATTTAATGCCGCATCAGCTCGTTGTGAATGTGAATGTATTCGAATCAATCGAACGCTCACTTGGCGTCGGCGTTGCCAGCTATCTCGCTCGCACACCGCTTGAGCTGTTTATCTTGATCTTAAAGGTTGCCGAGCAGCTCCACTTAGTTCAGTTCGAGTTCGAGCTCGAGTTCTCTAATGCACTTGTGCTGCAGCCAACGCTTTTATGCGTTTAATGAGCACGTCTCACTCTCTGTCTCTCCTCTCTCTCGTTTCCTCTTCTCTTTCTCACTCTCTCCCCGACTCTGTGTTATCCTCCGTGGTTGTGACGCCACCGCAGCGCGCTGTCAGTTTAAATGCTTTTTGACAGCTTGCGTCTAGCCGCAGTTCAATTATGATTATGACTTAGAGTCGCACAGTCCGGTTCATAGTTGGCTTCGTACCTGATGTGCTTCCCTTCTATGCCCCCCCTCCTTCCTTCTTCCGCTTAACTCTTCCACTTAGTCAGCTTATTTGCTGGCCTCTAATTAATTTGCGGCCATTTAACTGGCGGTTTTGTCGTTGCCTGTTTTGCACAACACCATTTTGTTTGCACAACTTGTTGTTGTTGTTGTTGATGTTGATGTTGTTGTGGCTGCTGTCGGTCGCTTCACGAGAGGCGTCTCTCTTTACAGGCGTCTCATCAGCGGCAGCAGCTTTGACGCAATGCTTTAATTGAATTAATTGCAACGTCTTTAATTGACTTCGCCTTCGACGTGTCTGCGCTTTGGCACTTTTCGGTAAATCGATAAATGACAAGCGGGAAGTAGGCAACAATCAAGGTAAAAACAACAATAGCCAGCTATCGCTTCGCTTACATCAAACTCCATTAAATTTAATGAATTTCAATTAATTAAATATATATATTTTTTTTGAATAATAAGCAAATATATTGCTTATTTACGGTAGCTAACAATTTTATTGATTGGTTTATCTCTTTATATGTTTTAACTTTAATCAATCTACTTTAATTAAAGATTGATTTAAGAATGAAGTTTTTACTTGAAGAACGTTTATGAAGAAATCTATAATTTTGTGCTATAAAAAGTTTGACTTCCACAAAGATTTTGCTCAGTTTTTTTAAACACAAATATTCTTAAAAATAATTTCTTTGAGTGTATTTTAACCAGCTACCCTTACACTACTTAATCATATCGCAGACGCTTTATATAACAGCCAAAAAAATAACTGTTTTGAGGTGTAAAGAAACTCAGGAAGCCGCCCATTTTTCACAAGTCCCAAGTTTTGGGTTGCATTTTTTTTAACGGCGTGCGACAATCGCTTGTCGGCAATCAAAACACAAAAGTAAAATAAATAAATTATAAAACGACTTGCTGATGAAAAACGAACCAAAAAAAAAAGAAAAGAATTGGGCGCCCATTAAAGCCCAGTTTGGGCGCGGGTGCTCGTCACCGACTGGCACCGGTTGAGCGTAAATCCAACTCTAATCCAGTTAAAAAGCCTTCAAACTAACGACTGCGGCTAACTGGCTATGCCCAAAGAAATATATAATAAAACTTTCAAATTGGACAAGAAGCGAATGCCATAAAAAAAGCAGCAACAACAACAAGAACAACAGCAAGAAGAAGAAAAATGAACACGCCCACACTGCCAACTTGAGTTCTAATCCCGTTTGGCCATGTAAACGATTACCGCTGACTGATTTCCCTTATCAGCTGTCGTGCATCGCGAGGCGGCGCTAAAGTGCAGCCCCAGACGCCAGTTGCCAGTTGCCAGTTGGCTGCTTGGGTGAGAGCGGAGAGCGGACAGCGGAGAGGTTGTGGGTTGTACAGTTAGAAGAAATCAAACGACTTCCATGCCACGCGATTTTCGGGCCAAAATAAATGCTAATATAATTTTGCGATTGTGTTTGTTGATTTCGCACAGCGCTGCGCTGCACTGTAATTGAAATCGATTTGCATTGTGCTTATCGCTTATCGGCATTCCGATTACACCTGCCACTTACACAACACTGCTCAATGAGCTGCTGTTCTTGACATTCCTCGGCTAATGCGTTAATAATAGCAACACATACTTGATTTATGACCCACAAACTGCTACAGTGGGGCTTCAATAAAATCTTCCTTCACTGAAATTTTTCCTATTTTAATAAATTAATTTTAACATCTGATCATTTTCTATACCTTTCCTTTTTTGCTGTATTTTGACAGATTCTTGATCACTTTCATTTTTGTAACTTTTTGATCATTATCATTTGATCAACTTACCATCGCTGCCTTCGGCTGCTGCCTGGAGCTGGCTCTGCGCCTGCCCGTTGCGATTCTTCAGTCCCAGAATGGCATCGATTGTGTGGCGCGGCGTCAGCGTCTGCCCGCCAGCGCCAAATTTGCGTGCGTTGTCCTTGAGCGACATTTCGTTGTCTGCGAAAAAAATAAAAACAGAGTTGAGCGACGCGGTTAGCGGGGTGGCGGGGGGGCGGGCGGCTGGGTGCATGCATGAGAATTAAAAGCCTGTTTGCCAACAGTTTGGAAAGTCAATTAGGCGCACGACAGCAGCAGCAACAGCAGCAGCAGCAGCAGCAGCGGCGGCGGCAGCTATGCAAATTTGTCAGCTATTTTGAAAGTATTAAAATGTTGTGCACACACATCAACACAGACACACACACACACACACACACACATGCAAATGTGTCGCTTAGTTGCAATTACAGTTTTTAGCTCGTTAAAACTGTAAATAAAGTTGTGTCCTGTATATGTGTGTGCGTGTGTGTATCTAATGAGCATTTGTCATGCCAAGTGCAACGCTTAAAAGTAGGCAACACATTTTTTATTCATTTATTTGCGGCTGCTGCTGTCGATCATTTAATTTATGTACATTTAACGAACTTAAAACGTGAACTGGAAATGCTGTTGGAGCTTTTGCGACTCGGATCTTGGCTCTTTGGCTGGTTTGCATGCCTTGGCAATTAGTTTATAATTTGCAAATTATTTTAAATGCCGGACCCGGGTGCATGTTAATAATCAAAGAAACGCGGCCCAAAATGCAAAACAAGTCTGTGAACACGCAGCCGCCACTGTGCCGTACAGTGCCTGCTGTCAATACGCTTTCATGTTGAGCGACAATTTGTGTTAATTAAATCGGTAATCAGTAATGGCGAACGCTTTCCGGGAACTAAACATGCAGCTCTCGATTGCAGCAATTGCTGCTCACCCCCCATTTCCCCATTTCACTTACCCTCTGTGATCACAGTGTTGTTGTTGCCCAGGTGCGCATAGTGCTCCTGGAACTGCTCCAGATTCTTGAACTTCTCGACAATCAGCTGCAGATTCTTCGCATCGCGCACGTTGCCCAGCAAATGGCGCAGATGCTCCAGCTGCTTGGGCGCCAGCTTGTGATTGCCGCCGCTCTGTTGGACCAGCTGCTCGAAGATGTGCTGGAACGTCTGCTTCTGCTGCAGCTGCTCCATGTTAACCGCGGCCACGGCCGCCAAGCTGCCGCCGCTGGGCGAGCGCGGTGCGCCACCGGCATCCACCGCTGCGGCCATTGGCGGTGTAACGGCACTCGTTTTAATATCCATAATGTGAATTTTTTTTTTGTTTTCTTTTTTTTTAACTTTATTTTTAGCTGTCTAACACACACTTGCACACACGCGCGCTTAACAAATAGATAAGCTGTTTTGTTTATCGCAAAGAAATTGAGAAAAGAGTTCAGCGACGGCTTTCGACACAGACGCGACTTTCGAGCTGGAGCATGTGCCCAACTGAACCAACTGAACTGACATCAATGAGAGAAGCGCCTCTGCAATCTGCATTCGAAATATTATCGAACCGAACCAACCGAAACACCGTTGCGCACCGTGCCAAGGCAGAGTTGGCAATAAACAACGAGCCGCGACCAACAGACGCTGCCAGCTCGAGTTTAGCTCGAAATCAAATTGGAAACCGGTTGCACAAGAGTGCCCGTTTATCTGTGTATGTGTGTGTGAGTGTGTTTCAATAGGGGCGGAGCTTGCGCAGGATTCAAGAGAACTAAAGCGGGAGAGAGCGAGCGACAGAGTGAGTGAGAGAGCGCACGCGCTGTTTGGCGGGTTGTTGCAGAGCTAACTACAAAAAAAAAAAGAAACACTCTGCCTGTCTGTCCCGCTGTCCGAATGTCTGCAGCAGCACGCGTGCTGAGTGCTCATTGTTGTGCCAATGTGCGTGTGTTTGTGTGTTGAAAGTGTCACCTTTGTGCGGCAACAACTTTTGTTTGCCAGCTGCTGCTGTGTTCAGTTTGATGTGGCATCCAACTCACAAAACCGCTCGCTCTCTCAATATGCAATTATGAGCTTAACTCGGCCTGCAATTGCTCAAAGATGACCAACAACTGAGTGACTGACACTCTTTATCCTTTCCCCCCCTCCCCCTTCGACATAAGTGGATTTTGTGAATATCCTGCTCTGGTTACAAATTTACAAAATTTGCAAACAGATTTAGCCGCAGACGACCGATCGGGCCAGTCGGGCGGAAATAAACGTAAATGCAAACAACAGACAGAAGGCAGTTGTAGCTGAAGCTGTTATTCTGGTAGCTTTCATTTCTGTATGCAATTCACGTTGGCACTTTTTGCATACCTGTTGGCGTGAGTTGCGGTTTTTCAGCACAGCCCAATTGAATTTCGTTCAATTCGTTTCAATTCCCTTCACTTGACTCATTTGCTCGTTTACGCTATCTTCCATTACACGTTAAATGAAAATGTCAGACAGCTGGACGGACGGACGGACAAACAAGGAGCCCAGCCAGGCAGTCGGGGCTGTTATCCTGGCCTGTCCTGGGTTTCCTTTAGCAAGCGATTCGATTTGTGCCAACTAATGAACTCTTAATGTGCGTTTATTCTTACGCATAACGAGCTTGCCAAACGTAATTATGTGCCAGTGTGTGAGTGTGTGTGTGTGTGTGAGGGAGAGCAATGTGCTCTATGTGTGTGTGCGTGTGTGAGACTCAGGCTGCCATGTTGGCGCGCTGCTTAATTGAAGTGAAGCAAATGCTTTGGTGGGCGGGTGTCTGTCTGTCTATCTGTCTGCATACAGCTACAGCTATAGCTGACTTTATATATATCTGTGTGTGTGTGTGTGTGTCTGCCTTGCGTCATTTTCATTTGCGCTACATCCGCATCGCTTCGCCTCGCCTTGTTCGTTTTGCTCTTGTTGTTCTCTGTTTTAAATTAATTTGCTTTTAATTTGCTTTATTATGTGGCAATTTCTCCTGCTTCGTACTTTTAATTAGTTTGCTTTTATCGTTAAGCTGTTAAGGGGTTTCGGCGCACAATTTACTCAACTTTCCGCCCGCTTTCGGTTCAAGTTTTTGGTCTTCTCTTCGCTTGTTTTTTGCTCTACGGGGCAATTGCGTATACGCCGCGTTGGCTGTCGCTTCCTGCCATAATTGAGTGCGTCATTTTGGACTCTGTGCACAAATTTGTATGCTCTGCCCTGGGAAGTATTTTATTTCTGATATGATCTAAAGGCTGCTTTTGATGGGTTTGACAAGCGGTCCGCTGAGATGGGTTTGCAGAGACTGCACTTAGCTTATCGCGGCCAACAAATCAAATCGGGCTGCGCAAGCGCAAAGTCGAACCAGTTTTTAAGTAGAGCCGATCTTTTGTCTCACTCACACGCGCCCGGCACTGTCTCTCCTCTCCCCCTCTCGCTCTCGCCCGCACGCTTAGCTGCTGTACAGTTGTGCTCTTTGACAGGGGCGTGGCTTAAACCAGTCGCTGAGAGCCAAAGAGCGTACGAAGCGAGCGCTTCGGCGCATTGTTCGAAACACACTCACACACACGCACACATACACTCGCACACACTGGTACAGCCACATGAGTACGCCTTGTGGTAGACCATTGAAAAAGTGATGAAAATAACTCTCTGTCACTTTATTGGCGCTTAACGAGTTTGAGTTGATGAAGAATTTAATTTATGATGCTGCTCACACCCTGCAAAGGGAGGAAGGGGGGTTGAGGGTGTGTGTGTGTGTGTGTGGTGTAATCGGGGGGGTCAGTGTGCACCGCTCCAACCGCAGCGAGCACAAGTGCAGACGCCGAACGGGAAGCTGGCGTTGAAAAAAAAGGCTGGGAAATTAATGAACTCGTAACTGTCGCTTTGCAAATTGGGCCGACTCTCGTATGTGTGTGTGTTTGTGTGTGTACTTCGCCATTTTATGCGCACACATGCATCTATACAGAGAGCGAGAGGGAGAAAGACACACACACACACACACAGGAGGCAGCAGCAGCAGCAGCAGCCGCCGCCAGACGTCAAGCTTTGATGATTTAATTTTCTGGTCTTCTAATTTAATTTTATTATAGAAATACAGACGTGTGTGCAAGGGAGAGAGCGAGAGTGAGTGAGTAAGCGAGCAAGTATGGTGTAGAGTGATGAGTGTGTGAGTGTGTGTGTGTCTATCACACACACACACACATGCCACACAGAGACATGCATGCAAATTCGTTAATGGAAAATGGTGGCGTTTAATTGAAAAAGGAAGTGCGCCAAGGGCGTGAGGACGTGCAAGGACCAAGTGCACAAGGACCAACAGCTCTGAGCACTCAAACTCTGTGCAGGCTGGGTTCGAGTTTTTGCCGTTTCCCTCTTTCCACTTTTTTAACAAAATTTATTTCCAGGGTAAAAAATTGCTGTGTACACTTTGATGTGTTGTTGGTGTTGTGTTTTTTTCTTTAAATGCGGTTCTTTAGCATTAACAATTTCCAATTACAGTTATTGGTTTGCATTTATATTTTTAATTGACAAACAGACGACGCTTGGGCCCCTTTTTTATAATTTTTATTTATTTTTGATTCTCATATTATTGTTACGGCTTTTTTTTTATTGTATTATTATTTTAAAGTTAATTGGATTAAAAATGCGCAGATAATTACAAAATGGCGTTAATTAATCGTCAGCCGGCATATTGATTTTGCAGCAACAATATTTAATAATTAACAATTAACAATTGAAAATCAACAATTAACAAATGAAAACAAAAATGGCAAGCAAACTGCGATTTTTGATGCCTACTCTTCGGAGCTCGTTGCTTTCTGCCTTAATAAAACCAATTATAATTCATTAGCTGTGAATTTTCACACACACACACACAATCACATACTAATGCCATCATGCGCTCGTTTTCTCAATTATTCATTCAATTTTCGTTCCACAAAAGCCGCATCTACAGCTCGAAGCTCGATGCTGCTTGCAGCACACTCTTCTATACATATTCATGTAGCTAAATGAAAACGGCAACACTTAAATGCAATTTACCTCAATTTTAGCAACCGCTACAGCCATCCCTTCTTCTTCCATTCCCTTCAGCAGTCGCATTGCTGCGTTGAACATCTCGGTCGTTTTAGCTCCTTTTCAGCCCCGTTTAGAGCGTCTTAACGTCTTTTCATGGCACTTACATCGTCATTCTATTCGTCTAATTTCATTTTCTTGGCATTTTCTTTACGTGGCGCTGGCACTGGGTCGAGGCGAGGCGGGTTGGGGTGGGGGTGGCGAAACTTGCTCCTGGTAGTTGGCTTTTACTTTGCCTTTGCTACTGGAGCTGCCTGGCACAAGATTTGGCAGCTCATGCGTTTTTCTAATTACATTCAATTAGAATGTTGATTGATATGTTTGTCTAGCAGCGACTGGCTGGATTGTGACAGGATTCAGGCAGGATTCGCATTTGAATAGTCGTTGACTTAATCTAAAATAATCGAAAAGATTTCTGCTTGACATTAGTTTACAAAATCAACCCAACTAAATATATATTTTAAAGTTATATTAAACTATTCTACAATTTTCGATGAATATAAAATCTAATTATGAGTTTTATAACAATGAACAATGTTTAATATGCTGCTTATTAGGCCATACAAAAATTGCTTCATTAGGCAACAAAATTTTCCCATTTAATTGCAATTTTCTAAAACCTTGTTTATTGATTAGAAGCCACGTTATTATATATTATGCATATTATTATTTAGTATGAACACGCACCTGCAACAAATACACAAATAACATTAATTATTGCCATTCTTTGCCAAAAACAAATTCATTAATTTGCTCCAAAAAAAAGTGGAAAACAAAATAAAAACAATTTAATGTTAATTGCGCATTTTTGTGCCCCAAAAAATTTGCATTAATAAATGCGCTCCAAAATATATTTGACTATTTGCATTAATAAATTCAATTATGCGTTTTTCAGTGCACTTTTTAAGCGACAAAGCAAAAAAGCCTTTTGCAAAAATTATTTAAATTTGCAATCGAATAGAATGGAATCGATTGCGTGACCAAAAATTAAGCTTTATTTGTAAAATTGCAATTCAATTAAGTTGCCAAAACAGCCGAAATTGCCAAACGTTGGCCAAACCGAAAGTTGTTTGTATAATTTCATTAGCGTTGATTTGCAGCAAATGCGGTCGAAATTGCAGCAGGCCTCGTTCGCCTGCACCTGATTAAACAGCCCAACATTCCCCAACCAACCAACTATATACATATATGTGTATTAGATATATGTTCACAGATCGAGGACGCATTCGATTTCCGATTTGTTTAACACACTGCACAGTAAACAGTAATTACTATATAGCCATATAGGTACAGCAGGGCCAGCAGATAATTAGAAGCTAAAAACAACGCAAACAACACTCAACACAGTTCTGCGTATGTCTGCAGCTGTAACTGTAAATTGACTGTGCCCTGCCAAGTGTGAGGGAGAGAGTGCGAGGAGGGTGCGTCACCGCAGGAGGCCCAATCCCAGAACTCCGAATCCAGAGCTCAGAGCCCAGCCCATTGCCATTGCCGGGCTGGGCAAACATGTCCGCAACAGTTTCCGCTGCACTAACGAAATTATCGACGCAGACGAACACACACACACACACACGCACACACACACAGCTATAAATTCTAACACATGGATGAATGAGCGCAGAGCCATATCCTGCGGCGCTGCTGCCCCAAACAGGACCAAATCGCTGCTGCAGCGCTGCTAAATGCTCTTTGAACATCTAATTAGTGGATTACAAACTGCGAGTCCTTGGCCCAAAACAGACGACGGCCCGATGAAATTGTGCGGAAGATTTGCTTTTCCCCCGGCCAGGCTAATTAGCTTCTGGGCTGCGGTAGGGGCAAGAAGCTGGAGTGAAACACAAAACTTAAACCAAAATATGTAAACAAATCTATTTATATGACGCTAATTGAAATTTTGTTTAATTACGCAATAATTATTTTTAGAATCTTCAATTAAATAGAAGTTGCCATCCATAAAATTAGCCTCATATTTTGATTACCCTCAAAATATTCACTCGACGCACATTTAATTAATTACAAAATTGTTTATAGATTCTTAAATGAATATTTTCGTTATATGATTTCTGTAATTATTTTAAGAATTTTCAATGAAATAGAAGTTAATTATAATACTTTTGATTCTGAATTTCTGTATTATCAAAAAAGAGTACTTTTAAATTAAAAAAAATAATAAAAAAAATTAAAACATATGTCCAAGAAATCGCATAAAACTCTACTCATCGGTCGGATTGATAGATATTGAAGTGAACTTGGCGATTGCCGAGCTCCTGGACTGGTCGAGCGTTCCGGCTAATGCGGGCGCCGCTGCGGCTGCGCAGCTTGCGGAATTCGTGCAGCTGCCGCTCGCCGATGGCGATGGGCAGCGGATTGACGAACCACTCGGCGCCGCGGTGGCAGGGCGGCTCGGTGAGGGAGCCGTGGTAGCTGTAGAAGTCCGAATAGAAGGCTGGCATCAGATAGTTGAGCGGGAAGGGCGGAATCTCGACGACCTGGCCGGCCAGCTGAACGGCGACCAGATGCTGAACGATCACATCGAGAAACGGATTCTCCGCGGACACGGCGAACATGTAGGAGACCATGAGCAGGCTGCGACTGGAGGCGTGCGCAGTGTTGGTGGCATCCGTGTGCATGCACTGCATCTCCAGCGGAAAGTGCTCGTTGTCCAGCGTGTGCTCGGAGCCGGTGCCATTGTACCAGCTCCACCGGAAGCTGATCTCGTGGAAGCTGAAGCAGCCCAACAGGTCGCCGCCATCGATGTACGGCGGCTGGCCCTGAAAGGCGACGCGCAGCAGCAGCGTGTGCCCGTTGTTCTCCAGGCGAATGCCCACGGGCAGCTCGTTGTAGCCCATCCACTTCAGGCGATTGTGGAAGCAGTTGCGCTCCACACACTGCGTATCGATGTTGATGGGGCTCTGATTGTTCTCCGCCGTCCGCCAGGTGTGCGGTCCTCGCCTCGCCCCGTAATCGTAGCTGAGCGTCTCTTCTGGAGCAGCGATCTCGTCGCTTGCCTCCTCGCAGCCCGCCTCCAAGTTGTCTACCAAGCACGAGCTTATGTGGAAATTGAAGAGCACCACCAAAGCCCCGAACACGGCCGACAGCAGAATAAACCAGTTGGTCTCCATCAGCAGGGCGTAAAACTTCCAGGCGCAATTGCATATGCAGCAGCTAAAACCGCTGCCCATCACACAAACCAGTGTTGGAGACTTTTGAAGAACAAAGCAAATCAACGTAACGACTTTCCTATGTAACTCACCGAAATTTTGACTTTCTTATCAGAAAAGGAGTGTCTGCTATATTATAAAACAGTAGGATCGTGTTGGAATCGGGTGTAACCGAGACACACTATAACAACAACCATATCAATCTGCACACAGCGAACGAATCAAGACCAAAATGACAGCAAGCTTAAAAATCGGTTCATTTTTTACAAATTTATGTTTGTTTCAAATAGACGAGCTTTTGACCCGAAAGCTTTACATGTCAAAATTTTTTTCATTGATGAAAAGTTTCACCCCCTCAAAATCACATTTAATGTTCCTTTTTATGTCAATTGTAACAGATATAATCGATTAAAAATATAAATTCGAAATTTTAATTTTTGAAAAAAAATTTTTTTTTTGAAAATGTACAAGGAGGGACCACATGCTTTTTTGTCAAAAAAATTAAAAAATTTTTTTTTCAATAATGCATATATTTTGAATGTAGAATCAATCTGGAGGATAAATAATGAGCAAAATGCCATCAAACATCAAAATCGGTTCACTTTTGCCAAAGTTAGAGCAATTTGAAATATGGGAGCTTTGGATCCAAGAACTTCACATGTCAAAATTTTGGTATATTTTGGCATGATTTTTGACCAAAAATTTGACCCTCCCAAAATCATCTTTAATGTTGTTTTTTATGCTAATTATGACAAATAAAATCGATTAAAACTATAAATTCTCAATTCTAAATTTTGAAAAATTTTTTTTTTGGAAAATATATAAGGGGGGACCACATGATTTTTTGTCAAAAAATTGAGAAAAAATTTTATTTTCAATAATGCATATATTTTGAATGTAGAATCAATCTAGAGGATAAATAATGAGCAAAATGCCATCAAACATGAAAATCGGTTCGGTTTTGACAAAGTTATGTTAGTTTGAAATTTGAGAACTTTGGATCCGAAAGCCTTACATGTAAAAATTTTTGTCAATTTTGGCATGATTTTTGACCAAAAATTTGACATTCCTAAAATCATCTTTAATGTTGTTTTTTATGCTAATTATGACAAATACAATCGATTAAAAATATAAAATCGGAATTCTAAATTCAAAAAAAAAATTTTTTTTTTAAATGTACAAGGGGGGACAAAATGATTTTTTGTCAAAAAATTAAAAAAAAAATTTTATTAAAATTTTATTTTCAATAATGCATATATTTTGAATGTAGAATCAATCTAGAGGATAAATAATGACCAAAATGTCATCAAACATGAAAATCGGTTCGGTTTTGACAAAGTTATGTTAGTTTGAAATATGGGAGCTATGGATCCGAGAGCCTTACATGTCAAAATTTTTGTATATTTTGGCAAAACTATTGCATTTATGACCAAAAATTCGACCCTTGCAAAATTGTTTTTATGTTTTTTAAAAAATTAAAAAAAAATGATATTTTCAAAAATGCATTTGTTTTGAATTTAGAATCAATCAATAGGATAAATCATGTCAAAAATTCTTTTAATCTTATAAGTTGGTTAAGTTTTGACAAAATAATCTGCTTTGAAATATGTTACGAAATTATTTAACAGAAACCTTTTAAACTGCCCTCATCGAAATGTTTGCTAACAAATTTGTAATGAAACGCGCTGAAAAGTTAATTATTTTGAAAAACAAATTTGCGCCATTTGCAATTTATTTGCATTTGCATTTTTGTTAGTTGTGCAATTGTTGTTGTTGCCCATTGTTGTTGTTGGTTGTTGTTGTGTATTTTGCATAAATTAATTACGCGCTGCTAAAAGAACAACTCTTCAGCGACGGAAATTACTTGCACAAATATCCTGCGCTGCCGCTGCTGCATTTTGGGCTCGCAAGGATATTAATTAGTTTTGTATACAAATTGCGAAATGAGCATTAAAAGCGGAAATTATTTTCGGGCTCCTTCAACTTTTATTGTCTATATATATTTTGTATTTTAATTACGCTGCAAAATGCCAAAAACAAAGTCCAGCAAAATTCTGACGAAATTCGAGCGACTTTGCGATCTCTGATTAGCATAAAATTATGAAAAGCAATCAAAGTAACGGCACACGCCCACTCTTCAAAACGCCCCCCCGCAAAAACGCGCACATTTCGAGCTGCATTTAAACGCAGGATCGAAGTAAACGGTGGATGTTTCAGCCTGACCAGGACTCACACACACAAGCACACACACACACCCTCAGCGAGGACTCTCGCAACTGATTCAATTATGACATTTTTATCAAATTGTTGCCTTGATTTGATGCCATTCGACTTTTCTGGGCGTTGACATCAGCCAAATGTTGCAAATGTTTTCAAGTTGACTTCGTTTTGTTGTTGTTGTTTTTGTTGTTGCTGCCTCGGGCGTTTTGTTGCACGCAAATTGCGGGGCAAGCATGTGGCATAAACGAAACACTAACATTGTTATATTAAAACCCACGGCTCGAGGGTGGCCATAAACAATAATAACTACGGATAATGTGGACCATGACCTGAAGCAGTTGTTTAGATTTTCCATCAGCGTTTTTGGTCGTTTAGGGTTAATCGAGTTACCATCCATATAAGGATCAGATAAAATCAGTTATGTGAGATGAGGGCTAGTTAGCATTGCTTTATCCATCCCTTTTCTATTCCGATCGTAGTGTGCTTTGCCCAACATTAAATTGCCTCTCGACTCGGCTCTGATCACAAATTTTTATTCATTCGAAGCTATCGTAACGATTTTATTGAAACAATTTTGAATAGTGAAAAAATTTGTTGTTCAAACGAAGCTTTAAAATCTGTTTTTCCCACAACCCTGAATGATGTCAAATTTGTGGAAAATGCAGCAAGAAACTGACGAGGATTATCTAACGATATTGAACTTATCCGATGAGAATGCTATAATTGACTTGGAACTGATTTCGCACAATCTGCTGTTGATGGGAGCAAAGATTTCAAGCCGTCGCGCCAAATTAGCCCAACAGTTTGCTGAAGAGAAGCTCAAAAGGGAAATTGAGATTAATCAGTTGCTAGCCAACAATTTGGAAGAAGCAGAGAAGAAGTTGGCCAAATGTAATATAGGTAATACAGACGAGAAGTTAGACGCGCAGTTGGGGGATGTCTCGGACACGGATACCCTTCTCGATTACGATCTGCAGAGCATGGATGTGGTTAGTGTCAATATACAGCCAACTATCTCCAAAGAGTTTCCGAGGAAGGAAAAATACCAAGCTGACCAGGCTTATAAAATAACTAAGCCCTCTGCTAGTGACGGAAAAACCTTTGGCTCCCGGCACCGAGAGCTGCTCCGGTTGTGCCAGAAGATAATGCGACCCTACGGTATACCCATGTACGAGTTCTCCAAATCCTGGAGCACGGGCAACGCCTTCTGCGCATTTATACATTCCTATCGCCCGGACCTGATCGATGAGAAGTATTTGAAATGCAAGTGCCCCGAGGAGACGCTGAAATACGTTGAGCCCATTGCCAAGTCGCTGGGAGCACAATTTGATGGCAACTTTAGCAAATTGTTGCTCCGCAGGCGACCGGGTTATGTTAGAATATTCTTTTTTCGTCTCTCAATTGTATTTTTGTTTAGAAGCGATGAAAGCACACCGCCAAACACCAGCAAAAGATATGAGTAAATAAAGTAACACTTCGGAGTGCGCTCAGACTACCGAAATACATGATACACTTCGGAATTGGACACTATTTACAGAAGTGAATACACATTTCCAATAAATTAATAAAATATAGATACAGAAAATACATATATACAATTATTGAGAATGAAAAAGGAGATAGAAAATACATATATAAAAAAAACATTTACATGAACACTATAGAATATCAATATAAAATACATACATACATACAATACGTATTTACATGAAAATAAATAATTTTTAAACACTCGATTCCAAATATTTCCCAGCCTAATTTCAAACCGTAAATCAATTTACTACTTTCTACTCTTATTATATGTTTGAACTGAATAAATATAAAATAAATACATGTATAAAACCCACGCATAGACGGTTTTTAAGCACTCGCCTAAATACTTCCCAGCCTAATTCTAAGAAACAAAAACAAAAAAAATAGTAATACCTAATGTGAAAAAAAAACTAAAATAAAGAGTATTTTATCTTTGCCCGTTTAACTATTTCTCTTCTGATTTAAAGTCTTTTGAACACTCATCTAAAAACATTTCAGCCTTAATCTAAGAGACAGAAAATAAATCATAAATCATATATTGTTTAGTGTATTCATATAGAAAAAATCGCAAGTAAGGGGTATCTTTAGTCGTATTCCAACTTTTCACCTACTTAAATATGCAAGTGCAGGCTGATTTGAGACTCGGTTAATATACTGACAAGTCACTTAACTGCAGCTGAGCTCTGAATACAAACAAATTGACGCCGCACAAACATGCGAAAGAAATTTCCGTTTCCGGTTGAGAACTTCGTTAAACTGACGCGAATTCGATTGAATGCGTTGGCCATTGAGTTGGCTGTGAAAGAGAAATAAGCACAGAACGCAAAAGAGCTGAGGGGGGCAAAGGTGCAGAGAATTGTTGCCAGGTGAAGCTCGACGCGATAGGGATTCCATTCCGAGGCCCGTTCAAAGCCATCGGCTAACCGAATTTGGCTCGGTGCGCCGAGGAATTCGATTTGGATAGCTGCTTACGGGCATTGCACAGCGAGTATATCCTTAAATCACTTAAACGCATTTGCTGATTAGACCAATGAGGCGACTGTCGGTCTGGCCAAGTCTGTCCGGCGCAGCGGGCGCCTTACGTCGGGCGTAAAATTTCACACATTATTTGTATGCGCGGTACAGGACACAATTAGAGCGTTCCGATAACATTGTCCTTGTTGTATACATTTTTTCTGCCTGTCTTTCTTTCTTTCCGTCGATTGTCTTTGCTGTGGCACAGCTGATAATGTTAATATGCGCCGCAGGACATCAAACACAACAACTCAACTTTGTTTTGGCCAATCCGCTTATGTTGCTGCGACCATTGAAAATCTGTATGTGTGTGTGTGTGTGTGCGTGTGTAACCAACAACACAACAGCAGGATTATCGTTTTACAAGCCGAGTGCGATTGTTAAATGAACAGCGAGAATGCGTCCGTCTACCTGATATCCTTAACCGCAACAAAACCACAGTTGCTTTGCACTCGACATCTCCTCTTTGGCTGCTGCGCATCCTTGCCAGCCAGATCGCTTGGCAGCCATGTTGCAAGTCGGCCACTCAACGCAAACACAACTGGAACACAACTCGGCAACAGTAGCTCCAACCATTTGCCACTCAGCTCAGCTGCCTGTAAATGTAATCGTGATCCTTATCGCAGCGTGCGACCTTTGTGTGGCTTGTCCTTTGTGCGCTCGCTCCTTCATTAGCAGCTTAGGGGCGTTGACGTGTTGGTCCTGTTGTTTACAATGTTGTTACTTGGCCTCATTATGCGACGAAGACGCTCAAAGTGTGCATTTCCTTTCCTTGCATTGTTGTTCCTGTTGTTGTTTTCTTTGGCACAAGAGGAAACCCCTGTGAATCGCTGTGCCATTAATAGCTATCATAGGGTATCATTGGCAGAGCTGAGACTATTCGCAACAACAAAAACGCCTACTTGAGGCTTGAAATAAAATATGTGTGATATTGTGATATTTTCGGCAGAGTTTGTTATTAATTACTAGCATTAAAAGTGTTAATAGATGAAAATAAAAAGTGTAGAATTGAAGCAGAAATTTTGATAAATATATTATAATTTCTATAACATTTGCATTCATTTTAACTTACAAATTTTAATTTAATTATATTAAAAATAGCTATTCTAACAACTTAATTTAACTAATTTACTCGTTTAAATTTTTATTAAAATTTTCCGCTGCTCAACAGTTGCGTAAACTGAACGCACCATACAGTTAGCTTAGACTCGCACCGAGCACAGTGTGTCCCGGCTAGAAATGCTTTTGCTGTTGAGCAAGCGTGTGGTTCTTGTACAAGTACTACCACAACTCACCATCCGAAAAATTCACCTCTATCATAAACAATCACCTGGTAAGAACTGTAATATGGTACACAGTGCCCATCAGACCTTCACAAGAACTTTGCAAGCAAGTTAGCAAAGGTGAATAACTTGACTAAAAACAGTGCATAAATTGTTAGATATCCTGTTCTGAATGTTAAAGAAAAGCGTTTATTCAAATTGGTTTGTGACTGGGGAAAACAAAAGAAAATTGGGCAAAGGCTATGCTTCTTCTTGCTTGTGTGAAAAGCTATATAAAATGAGTATTTATTTTTCTTTTAAAAATTGTATGTTCTTATTGTCCGATCATTATGAAAATTTCAGAGTTCAAGCAATTGAAAACATGTTTCTGTATCTCTACAAGTTTTGGGGAAGTGGAATTGATAAACTAGATTATTAATTTTACATATAATTATATATATAAAAAATATATAATAAACATTGGGTAGATACAGATGAAGTAAACTAATTTGCAGGTAATGCGAATATCAAATTACAACTGTATTTAATTCATATAATTAGAGAGAGGACTTGAAATACAGCAAGAGATATCTTTAGATAACATTCAGTTGGCTTTTAGCAGCTTAACAATTTTTGGTTAAGAACTCAATTCCGAGCATTTGAAGAGCCTGCCAGGAAGCCAATGTACACAAAGTGAATACTGAAGCCTGAACAAAGCCAAGACAAGGACATGGCGAGTGAGCAAAAGATAGACACAAAGACAGGCGCTAAGCAAGAATAATGCGTTACACGAAACTGCACTAAGCACAACATTTTTGGCTGCCTTCACTAGCGAATTTCTTTTTTGTTGTTTTTTTTTTGTATGCGTCAGACTGCATGGCAAACAAAACGCACATTGCGAAACATAAGCAACGGGAAGGGAAGGAAAAGAGGGCAGGTTGCGACAAAAGGCTGAAAACTGGCATCAAATCAAGCTAGTCAAAGAGGTCCCAAGAGGGAGGGGGGAGGCTGGTGAAGGCGGTTGTAGTTTGGGCCTAGACAAATTACCGATGAGCAGCGGCTGCAGCTGAAGCCATCAGTCAGTGCGAGGAGCGGGTCCTGGGAACGGATCCTCCAAGGGGCTGGCCAAATGGCGAACAGAAAAAAACGTTTTGGGTCTAGCAAAGGGACAAAAAACGGTCGAGAGTCCTGTGGCCAAATGGAGCATATGCCATTGCTAATTAGGCAAGCACTTTCAACCGGGGAATACACAAGAACAGCAACAACAACAACAACAACAACAACTGTTGGTTACCAGGCGCCAATTAAATTCTGGAGCTGAGTTTCTGATGAGCTTGTCATAAATTTTGACTGATTATGCGTATTCGTCTTTGTCGAGCACTGTCCCACGGAGCCATAGTCTCCGACTACGCACCCCCTCCCACCCCTTCTGCCTTGGCCCACTCCAGTCGTCGGCCCGTCCTCTGACACCGCATCCTTTGGCATCCTTTTTCGTGACAGCTGAAGAAATTTCTGCGGTCGAACCTCAAACACGCTGCATGTTGTGTGTGCTCCACTCCCCTTTGTCCTTTGCCCGCCCACTTGGGTTTGTCCTACGCAATTCATCATTCAATTAAATTGACCGCAGAGCCGCATTTCAAAGTTACGAGTTCGTCGACATCTTTGGACTTGGCCCAGGCTTTGACTTGGAACTTTTTAAAGTTGCCCAAGCAAATCCTTTAATGCATTTTGCCGTTGCCATCGATTATCCTTTCAATAAACGGCACCCCCCCCCCAATAAAAAACATAAAAACAAAAAAAAAGCTCTGCACTCGAATCCTCGCATGCCAACTCGCCTTGTAAAGCGTAAATCTTGCGCTTGATTTATGCTCTGGCTTAAAAGCCAATTGATGTGAGCGGAAAGGAGCTGCTAACTGGACGCATTTCGGAGGCAGCTTCTGCTGCTCCTTCTGCCGCTGTTGCATCCTGCACGTACGCCGGCTGGCTCCCCCTTTGGATTTTGGGACTGGCGGCGTGGCGGCTTAAACGATTCTTTGACACAAAGTCAAAAATGCCGCGCACATGCCAACTGCGAGCATTGCCGAACTGTCTGCCAGCACCCCCCTCTCACCACCCTCTCAGCTTGGAGCTTAGTATGCCAACAGGCACTTTCATGTGCAGCTCTGACCCTGACTCTTGGCCATGTCAACAGCCAATATCCTGCCGGCATTTGGCAAAGTGATTTATGTCAGCTTCATGCACAGCATGCAAAATGGGATCGCCTCTAATTGAGCTCCGATTGCTCTGATGACAACTCCAATGCAAATATTGTGAAATTCAACTAGTTGCCTGCAAATATTGACTTTAAACATATTCTTTTTGGGCGGTGTACGCACACCCAAACCAAATGCGCAACAGCACAAACGCCTTTGATTAATTAACACGCTCGAGCATTTCTGATAACAAAAATGAAGTAAAAAAAAAAATAGAAAAAAATAAATAAAAAAAATACAACTGACAACATGAAGCTCTAATAAACGAGCCCAACATCGAATTGAGTTGTTTTCACGATTATTTCGTTTATTTATTTTGCGTACACTTCTCAAAAAAAAGCAGTTATTCTTCAAAGAAAACTACTTTTTCTAGCTCTAATATTTGATTGCATTAAATAATTTGCAAACGATTTAGAAAATCATCCATTATCGATTTAGAAAAGAACACAAATCAGGTTTCTTCGATTTGTGTTTCTTTTTCTGTTTAATGTAATACTATTTCAATTCTGGGCTTATTACTTATTCTCTTTATATAAATAATTGCATAAATAGTTAAGATTTCTTTCGATTTTTAGTTTTAGCCCAGTTATTACCTATTACAAATTCAATAAATATGGCCAAAATGATCGAAATATATTTTATTTGAGCTTTCTCAAACAATAATTCATTAATAATTATTATTTTCGATTAATTTGAAATCTTTAGTTTCCTAAATTTGACTTTGCAACAACTAAAACTATTCTCATTTTGGGTTCTGTTTGCCCATCGGGGCTACCTGCTGCATCTGAGAGTTGCCTGTGATTTTTTACAGATCTAAATGTGTTTTACTGTATTGGCTATCGGAGTTCTGGTTCTGATTCTGGTTCTGGTTCGGGCTGCGGCACAGACACCTCAACAGACATCAATTTATTTCATTGTGTGTCTCGGATATTTTCGACTTCTTCTCATATTTGTACTTCTTGCGGTCGGTTGGGTGCGGGGGCTTGAGTTTTTAATTAACGCCCCGAATTTGTTTGGACAGCGAGCGTTGAATTGAAAGGGAACGACGAGCGTGGCCAGGTGGACGGTGTGCGGGCTTTGAGTGGGCGTGGTGCGCCTTTGAGTGCTGCGGTTGCCATGGCAAGTTTCATTTTGACAACATTCCTTTTTGGCTAATTCGGCATTTTGCATGCTGCACAAATATAAAATTCCGCCGAAAACGCCCTGACAACTGTTGTCTCGAATTTGCGAGGGGCAAAAACTAATAAGCGAGTGCCAAGGCTAGGCGAGCGGAAGGGGACGCCAACAGGTGAGTGGGCAAAAGGACGCTTGGCACGTGGCAGCCAGGAGCAACGAGCTTGAGTCAAAGCTGCTGCTGCTGCTGCTGCCAGGACCCAAAATGGCACGCGGCTCAATCTCTGTCATCCTCGGCGAGTTATGCTTTATACAAATTCCACAGTTGCCGCCCCCGAAGTTGACTTTTAGCAATAACTGTGAGCTGTGCGCTGCGCGATGCGGTTGCCAGTGCGACCGAATTTGTACGCGGCCGAGATGGAGGGCGGGGGTTGTCAGGGGGTGAAAGCTGTGCCGATTGCTGTGCACTCGTTGTGCCTATCGCTTATCGATAAGTGCGCCGCACAAAGCGCCAAAAATAATCGCCATTTATCGACCCCAGCAACAACAACAACAGCAGCAATAACAATAACGGTGCCCCCATTTGGTAGCCGCCCCTCACACAACAGCAACGTTTTTGTGGGCGGCGCCAGCGATACGCACAACTCACGCTTGCTTGCTTGCTCGCACGCAGCGCTATGCTGCAGTTAGAGCGAGACGACTAGCGATCGCTGCGTGCTGCTGGCATTAAGATGGCAGCTGCACACTATTGTTGTCCCTGTCGCGCGCACGGGAAAGGCGCGCACTGCAAATCAATGCACAAGCTTTAAGCAGATGGGCAGATAGAAAAGCAGATAAAACGCGCCTTACCCGCTTTACGTTTTTCGCCTTTTCGCTTGTCGATTGTTTGGCAAGCCGTAGCCGTAGCTGCCGTAGCCATAGCCGAGGGGGGTGGCGCTGAGTGGGCTGATGGGTGGTGGCGATTGAAATCAACGTTGTTGTGTCGTTGTGCGCCAGTGCGCAGCGTCGGCCATCGTGAGCGTTAACGTTACCGTTAACGTTATCATCATCGAGTCAATTCGTTTTGATTTTTTCGCATTTGTCTCAAATGCGAGCGAGTCGCTGGGCGAAACACGTTACGCGTTCCGTTCCGTTCCGTTGCGCTGCACATTGACTACAACTTTTGGTCGAGCCGTCGCCAAAATTCAGCAAACCCAAATCAAAACCGAAACAGAATTGTAGGCCGAAAGCCAAGCCCAACAAATATAACGGAAATATTGCCATCAGATCAGGCCAAGTGCTCCCGCAGGCCAAACAAATTTGACTGTTGGTTGCCTCATCAAAAATTCAAGCAAATCGCAACTAAACAAAAACCCAGTGCAAAACAGTGTGTGTCTGTGTGTGTGTGTGTGTTTGTGTGCGCTGCCGAAAATGATAAACGTAAAATGCAACTGCTGAAAATCAATTAAGTTCGCATAAACAACAACAACATCAGACCGCAGTTCAGCAAATTGCGGTCCCTGTTTCAGGCTCGCCAGACCAGTGTCCAGCTGTCAGTTGGTCAAACATTTCATCAATAAACGATACAACTTCCGTTTTACTGCGTGCTCACCTTCGACGTGTACGTGTGCGTGTGTGTGTACGTGTGTGTGTGTGTGTCTATGTGTGTGTGTGTGTGTTAATGTGCATGTGCGTGTCTCGTAAGCGTAAGCAAGAAAACTTTTCAACTTCCGGCCAAGTGACTTCGTTTTAATTTCTTTGACTTTTTTATGGTCAAGCCATTTAATTAATTTTACTATGGCAATTTGAGTCTTGCGTCCTGCCGTCTGGCCTGAACTCTGACCCCAGCGGTTGACTGCTGTTCCAAGCCAAAAAGAAAGGGGTCGCAAGGTGAGTGTGCGAAAACTAAAGCAGTGAAAATGTCTTAAGAAAATTGAGCAGCTAATTTATAATGTTAGAAAGATAAAGATAACATTTACATTTGTTTTTGATTTTGATTTATTAAACTGGGAACAAACTCTTTAACTCTTGTGATAATTAAATTATTTTATTGATACTAGCTTAATAATTGTATGTTATTGATTCAAGTATTTGATAGATGTTCTTCTCTTAACTTTCTGATCACTGTTCTTTTCCACAGACCCTGCACAAATCGAGGAGACATGATTGAAATGTAATTGGCACAGGATTTTCGTGTACAACAATTAACATACTGTGATAAGACGAGTATACGAGCGGATTCCCTGGAGTCTGCGCCACGACAAACGCAATTCAATTCAATTGAATTGTGATTAAGATTACCACTCAGTTGATCATATTTTTGGCTGGCGAGCCCACAGACAGGCGGACAAGGCGACAAACTGTCGACTCTATCGATACGCAACTTCTCGGCAAGCATGCTGAACAATCTTGGGGCCAATGTGCTGGGTAAGTGAATTGTCACATGTAAATCAAACGCAGGATAAAAGGGGGGCGAGAGCGTATAATATTGTAATTAAGATCGGGCAGTGAATTGCGCTAATATATAATAATATAAGCATTAATCTGTCCGTCTGGCCAGTGGCCATAATTAAACTAATTTCTTGAGCATACGCGGGTCGAGTAATACCATATACCTATATATATATACATATATCTGTATATCTGTGTAGTTACTTCCGAGTTATTGGCCAGCTGCCGTCTGAGCCATCGATGACGCTAAATGGCCTATAATTGAGGCGTCTAAACAGCTGGCGCCCCGTGTCGCGTGCATTTAGCAATAATTAAGTTGTATTTAACTAGCTCTCGCATTTTTTTTTGTTGTTGTTGTTGTGGGTGTAAACATGGCCTATCTCTATTACTGTGTGTGTGTGTTAATTGCCATAATTGCTCTTTTAAATATGCCGCAAATTGTAAATTACATTTGCATATGCTACGGCACGCACATAATTATCAGTTTATATTGCACTCATAAATATATACACATATATATATTTTTTACCACATTGTTGATCATTTTTCAAGCACTTTCAATTTCGGCAATCAAATTTATAGCTGCAACTGCCTAGCAGACTTGCAACTTTGCAGCTGCAACTGCAATCGGCACTCGAATGAATTATGTGCGCGCTTTTATTGAATACTTTTGCGACCCCTCCACTCGATCAACGCCAGCCCTCTCCCCCCTTGGCCTACCACCTGCCGCTTGCTGACCACTGCTCGAACTGTAATTAATTACTTTTATTAATTTATTGCCATTTTTCCATGCAATTTATGCTCCTGGCCAACTGCCAGCCATACGCGGCGTATGCGCAACCATAAAAGAAATATGGGCAAAATATTGAGCAAAATGCATTCAAATATTTTTTATTATTTTCGGTTAAATATTCAAAGTTATTTAAAAGTGAAAAATAGTTAGAAATATTAATTTTTAATTTTTTTTTTAATTTTGAAAATCTTTAATATATATTTTTTGAGTATCTCTTTAAAGTTTTCTTAAATTAGAGCACACAAAAAATAAAGCCTAACAAAACTATAAATATCAATAAGTTGTGACTTGGATATGCGCCGAAAAATCCTTTTTGCACAAACTGGTAAATCCTGGCTGCAGCGTGTGCCCCTAATAAATTTTATAAGCCCCCCCACCCANAACAGAAAACAACTATGCGAAAGCAACAGACGGCAACATTTGCATATTACGTATGCGCAGCTTAGGCCAAATGGCAAGTGAAGCCTGCCACAGGCACTTGGGCTGGCAGGCAGGACCGAAGGGGCGGCAGGCGCCCAATTAAGCGCAATTTGCATGCAAAAGAAACGCTTTTAGAGGGTGGCGGGGAGGGAGGGGCGCTCTCTAATGCCCATTCATTTGCAATGTGTCTCCCGCGAAAAACTTAAATCGTTGACTTAATGCGGGCGCCATTTCGAATGGCGAAACCAAAACATTTGCCAGGACTCGACTCGGAATTTTTCGTGCCCGGATTAATTAAATTAATTTCACGATTGCATTTGTAATTTGCTTGCCAGCAGCTCTTAGCCCCCCCACCGTCCCTCTACCGCTTGCTGGTGCTCTCTGTGCGTTGGCATTTTTGCGGTCGCCTCTTGCGAGTGAAATATGTGCCCGCCTGCCCCCACCCCAACGGCCTGTTTGGTCAACATTTGTATCGAAATGTTTTGCGGTTGTTGCGGATTCTGCAACTGTTGCTGCGGTTTCCACTGCGATTCACAATCCAGAATCCGCAATCCATAGGCATGACCAGCCAGCGGCCGCCCAACCGCACAATTTCCAAATTTCAATAATTATGTACAGTGCCTGCAGCTGACGACTAGTCCGGCAGCACCAGCAGCAGCAGCAGCCTCCAGCTAGCACTGCTGCCATATATTTTGCGGCAGATATTTGCATTTAGTGCAGCGGCAACTGCAACTGCAGCAGCCGCCAAACTGATTTTGCGCAAATTGTGCAAATTGCTTGCGCGATAAATTCATGTTTGCCAATTTTAATTAATTAATCGCTTTGTGCGGTTTTCGTGCAACTCCACCAAGCAAAATGGCCGACCGTTGGCCATTGTACAGCATCAACAAACACACACGAACACACACAGATACACATCCAGTTTGTTTATTTGTGTGTGCTTGTAATCAGCGGGGCGCCGCCATGTTTTATTGTAGCAGCTACACACGCATTACACGGCATTCAACTAATGTCACAACGATGCCAGTCCAAATTAGAGACATCTATGATTGATTCCATGTCCAATTAGTCATCATTATGGCGGGAATTACAACAGATATGGCACAGTTAATATATGTGTTAAACAACAACAGGCTTTAAAATTAAAAGTGATCAGTTTGCTCATTAGCTAACAAGTCAAAAAGTAATATATATTGTATAGTACTTTTTTGCTACTTAAATTTATTCAAACTTTACTGCATACATTTGGCTAGGAAGTGTTTGCAACTCACACAGATTTACAGTTGCAGCTGCAGCTGCAGTCAGTTTTTCATATTTATGTGCCACAACTGTAAATGCTGGCTGAAATCAAAGCTGGTCCAAAGCTGCCAACGAGTGCGATTTCAAGAAGCGGCGCTATTTGGCCATATTCAGTTTCAGTTTGACTCGCTGAAGGAAGCCCGCACACTTGAATGCTAAAAGTCGCACTTCTTGAAGCAACGGCTCTAGGTTAAGCTAAACCGAGCTGAGTTTAGCTGAGCTGCTTCATTCGAGCGTAAACTGTTTGGCTATGGCAGCTGCAGATATCGCACCTAACACCGCGCCTTAAATTTACTAATCACGACACTGACTGGAGCAGCAGCAGCAGCCAACGAAACCGCATTAAGCTCCAAAGTTGGTTTCATTCTGCTGCCTGTTACAGTTGCGCTTTTAACTGTAAATGCGGCAATGGTCAACAAAAGCTGGCACGGAAGCAGCTTTCAAGCTATGCGTCTCGCTTTTATATTTTCATATACATATTTTCAATATTTGACAAACGTCAATGTTGCAAGTTGACCCGGGCCCTGTATGTGTGCGTATGTGTGTGCGTGTGTGTGTGTGTGACAGAGTGTGTGCGTCATGTAAGCGTTGTCGTGAGCGTCAGGCGCGTCAAAAATCGCTAATGAACAGTAGCCGCGCTGGGTGTATGTGTAAAAATTAGCACTTTGCTGGCAACGCTTTAAAAGCGACTGCACAACAACAACAACAACAGCAGCAACAACAAAAAGGAACAGCAACAACGCAGTCAGCGAACTGGAATAAGGGAATGTCGCCACTTTAGTCTATGGCTATCATTGCAAAAGACTTGCCGGATTTTGATACTCTGTTACCATTGAGCATGCACAAAACAGGGTATATTGCAGTTATGCAAACCAAATAACATGCAGCAAAAGACATTTCTAAGCTTATACAACAGTTAGCTTTAAATTATGTACAACTTTTATGGATGTGCCCAAAAATTATAAATTTAGATTTTTAAGCTTGGTTTGTAGAAATTTTAAATACAACTTTTTTCAAAACTAAAATAAAAACAATTTGTAGAATATCCCATAAATAACCCCTATCAAATTTCATACTTTTCTAAATGTAAACAGAGTACAGGATAACTCCCAGTCGGGCACTTTAGTGTTGCAGTCGTACTTGTTAATTAATGAGTCTTATGTGGCGCTGCACCCGTTGGATTTTTATGAGCTGCGAGGCAGCAGCAGCAGCAACAGCAGCAGCAGCTAGCAGCAGCAACTATCAACTTCCAGTTATCAATTCCAATTTCAGTTCCAGTTTCATTTAGCTGGCACCTGTTGCTGCAGCAGCGGCTCGCATCTCGAATTTGTTTGTGAAGTTGCCGAAATTTTAACAAGTCCATTTGAAAACAATAAAAATCATTGATGCTGCGCTCGCCAACCGACATCAAAGTCGGCTAATTGAAAGCAATAGGGATACCTATATCTTTTTAAAAGCATATAAACGAACATATATCCTATATATATATTATACACAATTTGCATTTGGTTGTCGCTTTCATCGGAAATTGCACGCGCTCGCCTACACTCTTTACTTTATGCTCTACACTCGCGTTGGCTTAGGGAACACGAATAATAATTATATGAAAATAATGACAACATCGGCGGAGTCGCTGCCTGAAGTCTGAGTCAAGAGTCGAGCCCAAAAGGTTATGCATTGAGACGAGAGTTCGCATCAACTGGCGATGAGTAAATGTTTGACTTGTAGCCAGAGTTGAAATATCAAAAGATACTTACTGACACACACACACACACACTCACACACATAGGCACGAAATCAATGCCAAAAGAGTTGAGTCGGTTCTCAGTGGCAGTCGCTTTGTTGTTGTTGTTGTTGTTGCTGCTGTCTCTCACATCTCTCACAGGCAGCGCCTCGCACCAACATGTTAAAAATTCCAGACGTACGTTGAAGTTGAGGTCTCCGACTCGACGACTCTGTCCATATATCCACCCCACTGGGCACTGTTTGTATTTGCCTATGATTCGTGTTTTATTTTTTGTTTCTTTCGTGATTTTTTGTTGTGTATTTTCAACTACTGTGTGTTGTTGTTGTTGGGCAGCCCAAAAAAAAAAAAACACGCGTTACGTAGTCAAGTGAGCTAAAGGTAAAAATTAAATAAAAGGGGTTACGCTCACAGCTCACACACGTATCTGTATCTATATCTGTATCTGTATCTGTATCTGTATCTGTATCTGTATCTGTAACTGTGTGTGCGTCTCTCTGTATCGCACCTCAGTTAAGTTGCTGCTGCCGTCGCTGTCGCTGTCGCCGTCGCTGTTGCTGCCTCTGTCGCTGACTCTTCACCGTTTGTTACTGTTTTTGGCATCTTTTGAATGACAGGTTGTTGAAAAATTCAATTTATCCGATCGCCGCAGTTCGGTTTGAGCAATACACCAAGTCGAAACTTGGCGCGGATCCGCGACGGCAAAAACGCTTCAATTCGTTAAAACATTTAACAAAACTATCACATTAAAATTTAAATAAAATAATAGGCAACATTTGGCAGCTGTAGAAAATTTTACAATAAACAAGCAAAACCAAATTGCGACGGCTTTTCAGCTTTGCTGCTTACAGTGTGTGTCAATAGTGAGTGCACCACGTGTGATTGTTAATTAATTTGCAATTAAATAATGTAAATGTTAACTAAATACTAAAGAACATTGAAAAGGAAAAAATTGATACAAAAAAAAAAAACAATAATTAAATCTCCAGTATATACAACACTAATAAATTTATAAAAAATATATATATTCATTTTTTATCAATAAAAGTGCAATTTGTAGTTAATCTCTAATGTTCCCCTTTCTCTTTCACTCTCTCCCTACATTTCTCTTCCTCTCTATGCTGTCTCTTAAACCGCACATTTTGAACAGGCCCCAAGGATTGTGATCTACCCAAGGCGGCAATCACAGCACTTCACGCGGGCGTCAACAGCTTTGGCCAGCTGCCCGTCGCTCCGAATATTGCGGATCTTGGGGGCGGTGGTGCTGGACCTGGCGGCGGTGGTGCCAGCATTGGTGGCGTTGCCCGGCTGCATGTCACTGGGGGACTCTGCGACAATAGCAATGCGCTAAACGGTGCCAACAATCACAGCAGCAACAACAACAACAACAATAGCAACAGCAACAACAATAACAATAACAGCAATAGCAACAACAACAACAACAACATGCAGCAACAGGATCAGGTGAGCATGCGCTGTGAGATCTCTAGAGAAAGAGAGAGAGAGCGAGAGAGTGAGACTCTCTCAGCATTCTTAGCAGCAAGTAAAAGCTGAACTTTTTAATAATCCATGTTTTTTCGATGTTTTTTTTTTCCTCAAATCCCTCTGCTATGCATATACAAAATACAAATATAATCAAATATGAAAAACCAATTCGAACCAAAAATCAATCAAAATAAACGAACCAAAAAAAAAAACAAAAAAAAACTCAAAAATCTATTTGCTCCAAATGTGAATGTGTAAATTCTGTGTGTGTTGAATTGTGTATAAAAAATATTATGTGCAATGAATAAAAAAAGTAAGTGTGATTTTATTTCCCTATGTACTTTATGTAAACAAGCAACACAAAAAAAAAACAAAACAAAAAAAAATTGCATACTAATTTTAGTTTTATTTTTTATTGTTTTATCGTAGTTTTGGTTAATAGATTTTTTTGTTCATTAGTGCTAGTTCTCATTGTATCTACTCTTGTTATTCTTGTTGTTGCTGTTGTTGTTGTTACTTGTTGTACTTGTAAATTAAATGGTGCTACCACAACCGTTACACTCACGCTCCGCCCCCCGCACCTTCTTTCGTTCTTCTTGCAGCACCTGGACAAAAACAAGCAGAAACGTCACCGGACCCGCTTCACGCCGGCGCAGCTGAACGAGCTGGAGCGCTGCTTCTCGAAGACCCACTATCCGGACATCTTTATGCGCGAGGAGATTGCCATGCGCATCGGCCTCACCGAATCACGTGTCCAGGTGAGTCGAACATCCTTTCCCGCATTCCCTCTTCGAATTGCAGTCAAGTTGCATGTTGCCGCTAAACTTTCTGCGGCTTTGCTGCGGTCGCTGCATCGCTGATTGCGCGTCGCATTTGACTTTCAGTTAGCGCCGCTGACAGTTGCCAAACTGTCAGTTTGACACTTAACGTTTAGTTCAACATGACGTGCCACGTTTGTTGCACAAAACCGCAACTGGTTGCAGGACAAAACGAACCGAATCGCGGCTGCAATTTAGCCGTGTTCAATCCAAGTCGAAGTAATCATTTAACTTTTAGTCAGTTCATATTTATAAAGCCCGAATCAAATTTAGTTTTCAAAATTTTATCAAAAATAATTCAAACTTTTACACATGTTCCTATTCCGTTTGTTTTGAGAACTTTGGTTGACCCTCAATGCACACTTATATAGCTTTTCTAATTAGTTTATAAACATTGATTTAACAAACAATTAGCAGGTAAACATCTGCAACGGATTCAAAGTTATACAATATTTAAAGCTCGAAAAATAAATATAACTTTTTTAGAGATTTCGGTTTGAAGCAAATTGGGACACGATTCATAATATATTTTCTAAAAAAAATTATTAATTAATTTTTCAAAGTTAAATATTTAAATTTAATATTTTGCTTAACTGCGTTTAAATATGTTTGCTTTTGGTATATTTTTGAAGAACTTTCACTTTTAATATTTTGAAAGCTTTTCAATGCTGCATTTCGTTTTGTTTATGATTCCAAATAGGATTTTGGTTTTTGCCGGCGCGCTTTAACTCACAATTTGAGCACTTTATGGGCGTTTTGGCTGCACTCGCGACGCTCTACGCCATTTAAGCGCCCAAAATTATACTTTATTAAAGCACATAAAGTTACATTTAGACGGCGCTCGCAGCCGAGCTGCGTTCCTTTCCCCCCCTCACACAACCTATACTCTCTGGGCGACTTATGACTGCCGCAGCCAGAACAAAAAGTTTGCCAAACCAACACACACACATATATACGTATATATATATATATGTATGTGGAGAGACAGCTACAGTGAGTATTATCCTTTTGTGGCTGGCACAGCTCCCTAGCTCCCATTGTTGCTGTTGTTGTTGGCTCTGCCATTATCCTGGCCGCTGCCTGTGGCGTGCGCCTTGTCCTTTGCATGCGGGCGAGTTTTGTTTATGCGACAATCGAATTTACTGCTTCATTAAATTTGTGTTTAAGCTTCCGCTTCCTGCAGTGCCACATCAACTTGGCTGCCCTTCTTATTTCAATCTCTCGCACTGCTCGCTCACCTCTCCCCCCTCTCTGTCCCTCTCATTCTGTGTGTGTGTGCATGCCAAACTATGCATTTGGCGAATTGTTTTGCGGTTTCAATGAATGCCAAAAGTTGGCCCAGCATTTGCGTCTTATTGGCCAATTCAATGGGTTCTTCCCTGACTAAACAATTAGTTGGCAAAAACAAAAATAGGCAAAAAAAAAGAAAGAGTATTTCCCGCAGTTGTGTTTTTTTTTTTTTTTTACTTTGCTTGCCAGCCTAACGGATGTGTTACTTTGATAAATTGTTTTAATAATTGCGTATCAGTGTCTGGCTATTAATGTATCCTGCTCATCCGGCTGTCGCTCGTCGGCCGTCGGGCCCGCCCCGGGTCCACTCTGAGGAGGGCGGTTAATGCGTGAGGCAGCAGCGGCAGTTGCTTTTTGGGTGTTGTTGCTTTTGTTGTTGCTATTAACACGCTATAATGTTTGATTTTTCGTTGTCGTTGGCTTTTGCGGCTTATGGAATGTCAGCCCTTTGGATTAGCAAGGACTTTTATTTCTGCTGCTGCTGCTGCTGCTGCTACTGTGGTGGCTGTTAATAAAATTAGCATATAAATTAAGTTTGCATGCTGTTTTGGCTGCCAGCCCCACAGTGCGCCTGTAGACACACATTTATATATATACAGATATGTGTATATATATAGATATATATTATTTGAAAACTCGAATTGTGAATGTGTAGCTGCGTGGCACGCCTTTTAACTGGATTGACGCCCATTTGATATGCACACACACGTCTGGCCCTAAATCAATCTACAAGGATTTGCAGCTAATGACGGCATAAAGACAGCCAGCTCCACAGTTGCGCGCCTCCCACACACAAAAATGTTGGCGCCTTAACACCAAAATCAAGCCGAAAGTGTGTGTGTGTGTGTGTGTGCGTGCGTGTGTGATTTAGCTGCATAAGTTATGAAGCTCACGTAGCTGGACTACGTGGCCAAAGACGGAATATGGGATGAGCACACGGAAAATGAGACAGCTTTCAAAATGGGAGCTCATGTGAACTGCGTAATTATGTAAAAGAAACACAAATCTATATAAATATAATTTAATAAACTGCAAATAACTGACCCAAAAATCATCAGCTGAGAATTAACAAATGTAATCGCATAATAAGAGATTAAGAGGGAGTGGGGTGGGCGAGTGGGGTCGGCTGTCAGCGGGTGGTGCAATTGTTAATTTGTGTCTCACAGCTAGAAATGAACAATTTGCGTGGTGCATTAAATGGTAAGCGTCTTAGCACCACCCGTGGATAGGCAATATGCTTGTCGCACGCAGCACGCAGCACGGAGGACGCAGGACACAGGACTGCATTTGGCAATTTGGGCGCAGGACACGTGAGCTCAGGCAGCGGCAGGGATGAGGCACAAAATTGACTTATCATGATTTTACATTGTGGCCGTTGTCGTAGCATTGTTATGGCTCAGTTTGGAATGTTTTTGCATTTATTGGTTTGTTTATTAAATTGTTGCATACAACAGGGGCAACGGGGGTAACGGGGGCAGCTGCCGTGAGTCAACAGCACGTGCCACAATCTGAGCACTGGGAACCAAATGAATTTCTCACATGATTAATTTGCCTGGCAACTGGCGGGGTTAGCAACCGGGCCGGGGACAAGGGTGGGGCAATGTAGATTGAATGGACACAGATTGAGACAAGTGGCAAGTGGCAAGTGGATGAGACACTCACAGAAAGACAGACGGACAGACAGAAAGACAGACAGGCATATACAGATTTGGCAGAGTAGTCGAGTGGCTAAGCACACAAGTTGGGTTAACATTTTCCAGTTAATCAGCCACTAAAAATAGTTTAAATTCATAATTTGTTGGCTTAGCTTGAATGGCAGAGATAAAAGGATATATTGGTTTCTAGGAAATTCTTCTAAGAGCTCTCAGCCCAACTTTTTACCAGTGATAAATGTATTACTTCGAATTGAAGACAATTTCAAGCTGAAATTCCATTAGTTTTAGATTATAAACACTTTTAATTCAATTAAAATGCAGTTTTAAACGTAATAATACAAATATATTTAATAGGAACAAGCAGATTAAATATTCGTGGAGATATTTCATGACATCTCCAAATTCTTCAGATTGAACTGCCTCACAGTTCACCTTGTTCATTGCATTCTGAATCATCAGCATAATTAACACTTGTAAAAGGATGTGAGTTATTCGTCATTTATTCAAATTAAATCCAGTTATTCACGCGCAATTTGACATGCTGTTAATTTGTTGGGGTTCATTTACCAAACGCAAATTGCAAATTTCGCAAAACGATTTTTTAAGATTAAAAAACCAAAAAAAAATTATGTAAATTGTTTGCATGGATATTTCAAGAGCATTTCGGTTCTAGCATTAGCAGATTTTATTATTTTGGTCCTTTGATGCAAAAGCTAAGAATATAACTCTTAAAAAACATTCCCTTCAAAGTGCTTTGAACATGTTCACATAAAAGAATTTCTGCAATCACATCCCTAACAAAAACTTGAAACTTGTATCGATTGGACAAAGCCCAAACCAAATCCAAAGAGCGGGCAGTGATAAATTATGGCCTCGAGTTGAGACAACTAATTTATTTGGTAAGCCGCTTAATGCCACCTCTAATAATAGCACACTGGGCGCCCTTTTGATGGTGGGGCTGTTGAAGGATTTATGAGGTAGACAACCTCGTTCTGTTTGCATTTAATCAGAGCAGAGCTACAATTGAAAGAGAAGCATTTCGGGTTCTGCAGGTCCTGCTCCATTCTGGGAGCAGCTCCAAATGCTGTGGCTGTTTTTGAACTGGCGCTGACTTTGATGCGCGTTTGATAACCATGGCATCGCGTTTTAATTAAAATTTAATTGAAATACCAAAACGAAAATATGCAACAGCAAACTGTAAACTGAAGATTGGCGACTGAAAAAGGAGCTGCACGAATACTTGAAGCGAGCATCCTGTGCTGAATTAGTTGCTGCTAAAACTTTAAAGCGAACTCCAAGGGTAAAGGCGAGAACACACAAAGAGAGAGAGAGAGAGACAGCGAGAGAGAGGGAGAGGGAGAGGAGCCGCATAAAATGCACATAAAGAGCATAAAGAAAATCTGGCACGCATTCTGTTTATGGCATATGAAGCAATTTCAAAAGCAATTTCGTTGATACTTTTCATTGAAATGTTTGTGTGAAAATGGCGTGGCAAAGTGTCCAATGGCGGGTCTGCGCCTCTCTCTCTCTCTCTCCCTCTCTCACACTCACTCACTTTGGCTGTGGCTCAGTGTCCATGTGGGGATAAGCCCCCGCACGGAGAGTGCGGGGGAGGGGGGACGCCCCATTGATAAATGAAAAGGTTCATATTCTTGATACTTGCACAAAAAGCGTTTTGTTTGCCTTTCTTCTTTTTCCAATGCAAAAAAGAAGCAAATGGAAAACGCAAAATGAAATCCAAACAAAAAGAAAAGACAAACAAAAAAAAAAGGAACCCGTACACAAATAGAAACGGAATACTTCGCTAGGATTTCGCCACGAGCTGCGCATGCTCCGCCAGTGCACCAAATTTTCGGGGTTGCATTGCGTATCGCCCCCGTCGCCAAAAAATATGCATTGGGCTGCTGGTGGGGCTGCACTTTTGGCGAGGGGGGGCGGCGGTCCACCTCGCTGCTGCTGCTGTACACTGTCCGCCAAAAGTAATGCAAAGTCAGTCCGGCGAGGCGGAGGCAACTATTTCATAAATCCGTTCAAAGCCTAAGCAGCCGCTGGACCAATAGTTCCCAGTTCGCCAAGTTCGCAACCCCCAAAACAGCGGGGGATGGCTGTCCGGGCGAGCTCGATGTCTGACAGCCGGAGACACAAGTCCCAATTCTGAGTGGGCGTGCGTGAGTGTGAGTGAGACGGGCATAGTAGCAGTAGCAGCAGGAAGGATGCTCGGGTCGGGTGGCAAATGAAATAAATTGGGGGAGTTGGGTGGTTTTGGGTTGGACAAGTCGCAGCAAGTGTCGCTGGGCGCGCTCGTAAAGCAGGATTTAAAGGATAACATAAAATAAATCGACTCCATTTGTGTGCAGCAACAACAACAACAACAGCAAAATGTTGTGTATGTGTGTGTGTGTGCGTTGCTTTATGAATTTATACGCAGTTTTTATATTCGCACGAATGAAAAGATATTGGCCGAAAAGCGATTTCCATAAACCACTCAGGACACACAGGCCAACAGCCAGCCAACCAATAACAATAAAAACCTGCTTCAGACGAGTTGAGACGCGACTCGAGTTGAAGATAAAGACAAATGCAAGACATCAAAGGCGAACGGCAATCATAATCATCTCACAAATTCCGTTTCATTTCCATTCTGATTCTGATTTCCAGCGAAAAGCCAATACAAATGCGATGACTGCTTTTCGAGTGGCCATTTCATTTGGTTGCCAGGCTGCCACGGACGAGCTTCAAAGAAAATGCAATAAACCGGGCCAATTGATTTTTGATTATGCAGCAAAGAACAGCAACGAAAACAATCATAACTGCAGGCATAACTGCCAGCAAAAATTGTCAATAAAAACAAGCCAAATATTGCCGCTTTCCCTACCAAACTCTCCTCTTCTCCCTTTCTCTCTTCCACTCTGGCTGGCTTTGCCAATCAAATGTTTATTAATAAACAGAGCGAGAGAGAGAGCGAGAGAGAGAGAGAGAGAGATTGGGGGGGGCCATTGTTGGCTGTCCTTTATGGCCAACTGTCCCGTTTCAGGCTTAATAAATAATATTTGCATTTCAGCTAATCGAATTTTGATTGCAATTTTCCGACTCTTTATTGCTGCTGTTGTTGCTGCTGTTGCTGCTGCTGCAATTTTAATAGTTGGCAACGCGATATTCTCTGCCCAATTGCAATTGTGATTGATATTTTTGAAATTGACTTTTTCAAGTGGCCCTAACCGAGTTTGGCAAAGTGCATTTCTGTGTCGCCGCCGATTATTGCAGTTTTCGGAGTGACAACACAAATGCAAATATCGTCTATATAAACTATGTGTGTGTGTGTGTGTGTGTATGTGCCATATAGTGGCAGCAGTGTGACAGCTGTTTATTAGCCATAATGTGCAATTAATGTTGCATAACGAGCCGCTGAGATACACCAATACCAGGCGCCAAGGGTCAACAGCAAATTTCACAGCCCAACTAGGGATTTGCCATATGACAAAGACCATTATAAATGGCTTGCAATCAGAGGCCTATACACCACGCAGCCAGTTAACAGGTTCACGTTCATAATAAAAATGCCGTTGGGTCTTTGACACTGCCCCCCCTCCCCTTTCCTGTAACAACAGCACACCCCAGCAGCAGTCATAAAATCAAAGCAAATCACTTGTTATCCCATTGCCATAGCCCATTTAGCTCAGTTTCAGCGGCAATCCCAACCCCCCCTCTCCGCTCCGCTCCCTGCCCTTTGGCTGTGCTGCATGTCATTTGGCAGCTACTTAATTTCTGACTTCTGGTTTGCAACCCCCTCTGGACTGGACTAGGGGATCGGGTTTGGGTGTGCCCCGGCTGAACGCTTTGTGGGTGCTTCTGTTGTTGTTGTTGTTGTTGCTGGTGGTGCTAATATTTGTGGCCTGCCGCAAGAAATTGCTTTTTCATGAACTTGACTCATTTATTATTTGCAACAGTTTCCTGTCAGCCTTTTTTGCCTGCGACTGCTGCTGCTTCTTCTGCTGCGTGCTCTTATTATTATTGTTGTTGTTGTTGTTGTACTCACACCTTTTGCATTGTCTGTCTGCCCTTTTGTGCTGGTGGTGTTTCTTATTTTGATTTTTTTTTTTTGTTCGTTTTGGTGTCAGTCGCAAGTGAAAATTAAAAGTCCAAACATGAAAATGCTTTTGTTCGCAGCATATGGCAGAAATTTTTGGAAAACTGGTTTTGCGGTTTTTGCCTTTTTGCCTTTTCGAAACTGCTTTGATTGCGTTCTGCTCCATTTGCGTCACACGAGGCAGAGGCTTCAGTGGGTGATTTGCTTTGCTTTGCTTTCTGTTTTAATTGAAGTTTTAATAAAGAATATTTTTGTGCTTGAAAATATCATTTTATCTACCCAAGTGCAAGAATACTCAACGAACTGAATTCTGTTTGAAAAAAAGAACAAATATTTTGTGAGACATAATTTTTTAAATAACTGAAATTGTTCTTTATATCTTGCCAAATTGAAGTCTCTGAAATAATATGAAATATTGTTTTATATGTCCTTTTATTTTCATCTCGGGTTTTCCTATACTATATTTTTTTCTTGATATATTCACACATAAATGATTTTATCAACACGATTTTTTTAATCCCACTTCTTTTTATTTATTCTCTTCAAATCAATTTTTATAGACATCATATTTAGCTCTTTTATAGCTATGTTTTCTTCTTGTTTATTTTATAATCCAATAAATCAAACCATGTTTTTATTGGCAAAACAAAAAAGCCTGAACCCTGGCCTTTAGCCACTCAGCAGCTGATAATTTATGCATAAGGGCGAAGCTTAAAAAATTACCGTCAAAACACAATTTAACGCGGCATAAGGAGCGTCAACAACAACAAAAAAGAAGAGCAGGAGAGAGAAATAGGCGGGAAACAAAAATAAAAACATGCACAATGTCTGGCGCACACCCCGCACACACACACACACATATGACTCTGTATATATGAATGCTTATCATTTTTGGGTGGTGTGCATAAAAAATAAATGTTTTGTTTAACCGACATTTTAACGCCTATTTGCGTGCGTTGCACGTCATGCACGTTACGGCAATTTAATGGGCTGCCACGGCGCCTTCAACTAGGCAATGACTTTGGCTTTTACGCCCAATAGAAGCGGGAAGAATAAGAAATGAAAAAGAAGCAGCGACAAGAACAGCATATAAATAAATAAAAGCGAGCAAAAAGCAAACGCCAAAGACATGCGAATGTGGCAAGCAAAATAAGAGAAGCGCCCAAAATTTAATTGCTCGTTCACAAACAGAAACGAGAGAGCGAGAGCGAGACAGCGAGAGTATTGTAAGAGCGAGATAGCAGCATAGCCAGACAGTCAGACATAGTCTTAAATTATTAAATTAAAAGTTAATGAATAGAGCGACGCATAAACACGTAAAAAGCATAAACAAGTCAAGGTCGTCGCAGCGAACATCAGCGGCAACAAACAAACAAACTAACTACCGCCCACAGCACCACCCACCCCCCCGTTGGACACACCCCTGCCACCATGTGGCACATTAGCGTCCCTGGTGTAACATTGCGCGCATACTTAGCGAACACTGTCGATCCTGCCGTCCGTCCAATAGTTCCTCTGTCCTCTGATTGCTACTGTTTGTCAGTCTGTCTGTCCGTGTGTCTCTTGTCTGGCTGGCTGGCCGACATATGACAAATTCGCTGGGGACCATCAGCGTTACAAGCAAAGTTACTTTGCACAAAAGTTGCCATTTTTCTTTGCTCGACCTGACTTTGGCTTTGGCTTCGGCTTTTTGGCTTGCGCTCTGCGCTTCTTGGCCATTAGTTGTGGCTGCGACAGCGCGACGCGGTGACAGCTCAAGATTGCCACGGATGGCAGCATTTATAAATACGCGACACGGCAGCGGGCAACTGGCAACTGGCAACGGTTAAGTTGTCAACCCGCCGCCTGATGTGGATCTGGATGCGAATTCAAATCCGAACGCGAGTCCGTCTTTGCCGTCTTTGTTACACAGGGCGGAAAAATCGTTTTCATGTCACAAGTCATTCACCAGCTGAAGCTTCATTTGGCATTTTCTACATTTCTTTTTTTTTTGTTATATTTTATTATTTTATTATGCGGAGTAAGCATTAAAAATGCCATAAAATAAAAGCAACTGCAGTTTGCCGCCTAAAAGCAGGCAACTGTTTTTGCAATGCACAAATGTGTGCGTGAGTGTGTGCGTGTGTGTGTGTGTGTGTGCGTGTGTGCTGCTTGTAAATGTCAGAAACCTCAACATGTCTACACATCGCCGTCGTCCCGCCTGGTTCTTATGCATATGGAAATGCCAATTTCAAACATCCGACATGGGCCTCGACCGCTGTCTCTGCCTGCCCCTCCCCACCCCCGCTCCTACCATTAACGTTTTGGCCAAGGCACCACCTGCCGATAAGACAATAGCATATGGCTGACCAAAGATGTGTTGGGGCAGCGGCAGCTGCTGCCAAATTGTTGCCTTGTCTGTGACTACGACTATAGTTAAAGAATTTACATATGGAATTTATGCGTATGTGTGTGAGTGTGTGTGTGTGTGTGTGGAGACATGTTTTGACTGTCACGACGGTAATTGATCTCGATTAAGACCATGTACGAGAAGTCGCTTAACAAGCAGACAACACATGTACACACACAACCACACAAGCACACACAGTTATGCATATATGTAGATTGAAGCCCATTTGGCCGCGGTCTTAAGGCTTTAACCGAAATCAGCTTAAATTGGCCTAGGGCCATTTTAAATTGAACCCACACACATATTATTATACCTAAAAGAAGTTATTTTGGTTAGTTGAAATTTCCTACCTTGAAGGCTCTCCAAATTAATGATTAATGGCGTCCTCTTTTAGACCGAAGTGTCTCTTTTTTAAAGTTTTCGTAGGCGCTGAATTGTTCAGGCTGTTGCGGTTTCATAGTTTTTTTAGGCTATCATTTAGTTATCAGCATCGAGCTAGGCAAAAATGTAATGTTAAACTGCTGTTGTACCACTTCTATCCAGAAGTAAGGTGGAAAACTTTCTTTTTGACTATTTGGTAAATATAGCGTTTATTTCTTTTGTCCCCCAGATTTGCTTTATCTTCAGGTAGGCGCTTTAGCCTGATGGTATATCTTTAGTTTACAGCAAAGAGGAAGACTACTCCGCTTGTTTATTAGCCAGTGGAGTTGACCACTTTTCCCGATTTTATTCTGAAATAAGAAAAATAAAAAATAAAAAAAATATTTATACAAAAGCCCAAAAATAAATTTTTATAAAACGTAATAAATTAAGAAAATTAGTTTGTATCTGTTTTGAGTGTACAGACTTTAGATTTTCAAATCCAAACATTAAGTGAACCAAAAGAAAATCATAATCATTTTAGAGTTTTCCCCTTCTTCCATTCAAAACCCTTTATTTAAATCACTTAAAATTATTAAATTTTTAACTAATTTCTTCGTTTTTCAGGTCTGGTTCCAGAACCGTCGCGCCAAGTGGAAGAAGCGCAAGAAGACGACCAATGTTTTCCGCACTCCGGGCACCCTGCTGCCCTCGCATGGTCTGCCGCCGTTTGGGGCAAACATCACGAACATCGCGATGGGCGATGGCCTCTGCGGCACGGGCATGTTTGGCGGCGATCGCTGGAGCGTCGGTGTCAATCCGATGACAGCAGGTGAGTGCAGCCGCCGGGCCCGGATTCTGTTTAACTAACTTACTGAATATCTAACTATGCAACCGTTTGTTCTAACCATGTCCGCAAAGGCTTTGGCCAGCTAAATCAATCGTCACCGCTTTCGTCCACGCTGAATAGCGGCCTCAATTCGGGCATTAACATGGGCTCCGCCCTGGGTGCCGGCACCTATCAGCACTATGGCCTGAATGCTTTGGGTAGGTGTTGCATCAGGCTACCCTTCACAGCTACACAAATCAAAAATTCACCCCACACCAAACCGCAGCAGACCTCTTTCATAGAGATCACATGCTGCCAAAACTTTCCATTTGCATGAGAAGCGGTTGCGTTGACATTTTTTGGGTTGAATTTTTTCTTATTTTTGTTTTATTTTTTTTTTTTTTTGGTCCGATTCCTGCTTTGTTTATTTAGCTTTCGATACAATCCAGTTCTACTGACAATTGCCCAAACACGAACGCGTTTTCATTTCTTTGAACTCATAACACTTTTTTTTCGGTAGCACAAAAAAATGAATATAAAGATATAAATATATATACACATACGGAATAACGTATAAATTTATAGAGCTCTGGCTTTTGGTTACGCTTTGGAGTTTTATTTAGTTTTTTTTTTTTTTGTGTATTTGCTCGCCCAATTAGCAGGAAGTCGTTTAATTTTCAGGAATACCCAAAGGCATTTATTCGTTGTGCGACACGTCTTCGACTCCGTCTACGTCTCCGTCTCCGTCTCCGTCTTAGACTTTTGTTTGATTTCGTATAGTTGTGTTAATTGATATTTTGGAGACAGGTTTTATTTTATTTTGTTGCACCTACTTCAAAGTTTTCATTGTTACAGTTTCTATTTTATGTTTTTTAGTTTTTTTTATTTGGTTGCTGCTTGCGCAAACAAAGAAACTTTGGGTTGTTCGGAGTTCCGCATATATTTAATTGCACTTCTCTTTTCTCTTCGCACGAAATTAGGCGACTCGATGATGTATCAGCACAGCGTGGGCGGGGGGGTAAGCTGCGGACCGGGCGGCTCCCCGAGCGCCACCACGCCGCCCAACATGAACAGCTGCTCATCGGTGACGCCGCCGCCACTCTCCGCACAGCCCACTCAGAACGAGCTCAACGGAGAGCCCATGGTAAGTGCTGCAGCGGAGACACAAACCAAGCTTTGTTAACATGCATGTTAAGTTTAACATTAACATTGAATTGCTGTTGCAGCCACATCACCAACAGCAACAACAACAGCAGCAGCAACAACAGCAGCAGGCACACCAACCGCAGCAGCAGCAGCAGCAACAGGCACATCAACAGCAACAGCAGCAGCCCCTAACACACCAGCAACAGTCAGCAACACCAACACAACAGCAGCAGCAACAGCAGCAGCAGCAGCAGCAACATCAGCAACAGCAGCAGCAGCAACAGCAGGACAGCAGCAACCTACTGCCGCACTGTCACCAGGCAATGCAGTCGCCAGATGGCGCCACCGATGAGGATGTGTGGCGAGGACACAGCATTGCAGCGCTGCGGCGGCGAGCCTCTGAACTAAACGCAACGGCAATACCCTCGTATTTGCACCACGCAGCCGCCGCACACAACAACTACGAGCACCACAATTCGGTCTACTGAAATTTGTTGAAAAGCTTTGAAAGCTTTTCGGATTACGGTTTTTCCAATTGTGGAACTCACGAGTTTTAAGGCAACTGACAACAGTTTGACAGCCACCCAGCTAGCGGAGTTTTAGGTTAAGTTAAATCAAATTTATGTTTTTAAGAATTGTACAATTTATCAGTTTTTGTTTTTCAATATTCTTTTTTGTTTTAATAATTCGCAACTTGTCCATGAAACGTTGCGCAGGATTGCGCATATTTTTAAACAAAAGAAGGAAAAAACAAAAAAACCTAAAAAGACTATAATGAATGTAAACCATGTATACGAAGAAGAAGAACTTGAGCTATTTTTAGTGGCATTAACTAGCGCAACTAAAACCATATACAACCCTATAACTGTACGAGTATTGAAAATATTAAATTAAGTGTAAAACCATTTAAACTAAACAAGCAGTTCGGCCCGAACTCAACGAATTAATTATTTAGCAATTAAAAATATAACTATTCAAGAAGAAGCAAAAGAATACATACGGTATACGAATTGATAAATGTCAAAGAAAAGAAATTGTATAAAAAAAAAAGAAAAGGAAACATTTTTGCAAGCGCTTAGAGTTGCCCATAGCAGAAACTTTAAGGCCCACAATAATTTTTTGGTAATTGACGCGTGCTTTGACTTGGCTTTTAAGCTGTTCAGAGAATATATATTATACATATATACATAAAGAAAATGAAGAAGATATATATAAACGTAAGCTTAGTAGATGTACAATTTAAGTGTTGTTGTTTTTGTGTATAGCCCCTTTCTGTTTAGTTCTTTTGCCTATATATACCTACTTACATAGAGTACTTGCTTAAAACATATACATAAAAAATAATATAAATACATGCATACAACTATTGTTTAAATTGAAATGCAATAAACCACATGGATAGCTCTTATGCAATACATAAACAAAGCAAAAAAACTATAGTAAATCGATACAGTTTTAAATGCACAATTAATTAATGTTTAGATGACATCAAATGGATTAATTTTAAAATACGTAAAAATGCTCGCGTATAGAAGCGAGTGCATGCATAAAAGTAACATAAATACAATTATGGAACACTTGTAATAGACTTTCTTCTAATGTTTAAGCCTAAATTTAAACAACAAATATTACTAAAAAAAAAACAAAAAAAAAAAAACAACAAATCGAATATGTATGTAATTATGCGTATTATTAAATAGTAAACTAAATTAAATATGAATTGAACGTGATTTAAATAACAGTAAATTGAAAAACTATGCAAAATAAAAACTGATTTCAGTGTAAATGTTATGCGACGTGCGATTTGGCTTAACTTTTAATTGAACTGTTCACAGTACATATTCATTAATATGCTGCAAATGCATTTAATGCCAACTCAATTAGCTAACGGTTTACGGTGTGGCTCCAGTTCCGTGTTAGCCAGGTTAGGTGGCATTGGCAGTTGCAGCCAAACCAATTACAATAATTGCATGCGAGCAGCTTTTGGCTGGCTAATAAAAATGCCAAAATGAATTTGTCGCAAACAACTTTAAGCTCAAATTGGCAAATTGATAAAAGTTTGACAGCGCACGCAAACACAGACACCAACAGACCAAAACACACACACACACACGCACACACGGTTTACTCTTGGTTTGGGGCAAAGAACCGTTTCACAGCTATTGACTGCTTGCCATTATTGGGGTCAAAACCAGAGACGGCAACAACAGAGTTCGCTGCATATTTACGGCTGCTGTGGTTGCATGCGCCATACCACGCACTGATAAGCTTAATGGGGTATATACATTTGTCCAAACTTTGCTAAGCCAATTTAACGCTTTTAAAATAAATTTAATTTTAATTTTCGTTTAAAATTTGTGAATTTGGATATCGTAAGTTATAATAGACAAATTTATTTGTTAAGCATATAATCATCAGAAATATCCATTTGCAGGGTATCTCATACACGCGCACAATTTGCTAACAATATTGCCAGTTGTTGTTGGTACTTTGTATATGCATACACGGGGCTTATAAATATTATAGCGACTGCAGCTGTGACATTTGACATGCACATTGTCACGACAATTGGCCAGACTTAATCACACTGATGGCATTTTTATGTGATGTGGCAGCAGCGGCAGCAACTTGATGCAACAACAGCAGCAATTCAATAATAAAAACTACACACATAAGTGCTCAAATATGTGGCATGGCCTTATATTCTGATGTGGAACGTGGAGAGAAAGTCGGGGGCACGCAGTATGACATGCTCGAACTCAAGAATTGATAGTTTGCCATCGCCGTCGACGTCGGCTTCCTCGATTACCTTGTCAGCAATCTGTTGGTGCTCCTCCGGACTCAGCTCGTTTTTGGTCATTGTCGTCAGGCAGGACATCAGGTCAGCGTGCCCGATGAAGCCGTCTTTATCGAAATCTGTAAAGTCATGCCAGACATGCATAAGTACTGTTAGTCGCTACACATGTATCCACACACACACACACACACACATACAGAACATTCAGATGCAGTGCATGTGTGTGTGTGTGTGTGCGAGCGTGTGTTCGAGTGCCGTATTATCGCAATTGACATTTTCATACATAAAAGTCAACTGATGTGTGCAAAACTAAGTTAGGGAACATATTCTTATATATATATCACTATAATATATACATACATATATTCTTTTTTATTTGTGTGTGTGCCTTGTGTGCATAATCGCATGTGCTTGTTGCCAGCTGCATGCCTCAATTTGTGTCAATCTAATAATGCACATTGAGACAAAGTCAGCCAGCGTTTCGTTCTGTTTTCTAAATATTTTCATAGAACTGCAAACGTATGCAGCTAAATCTACTTTTTGTGCGCCTAACTTGGATAAACTAAAAGCTAAGCAGTATTATTTATCCAGGCAAACAGAAGAATAAACTAATAATACGTATTAAATAAGCTGAGTTGAAATAATAACATAGACATAAACACGTTAGCACATTGGACAAGCCCCTAACTTGCCCAATTCTCAACAGATTTTCAAAAGAAATGACTTTATCAATGGTTTGCTCCACTTATTAGCTATGCATTTGACCGAAATTCATGTCAAAAATTTACCCCACAGATTCCCATTGGGCAAGGGTCAAAATTTTAAACCTGCATAACTTTGTCAAAACTCAACCGATTTTCAAAAGGAATGGCTTTTTATCAATGGTTCATCATATATTTTAAGAATATAATCACATCTCATTACNAAAATTTTAAACCTGCATAACTTTGTCAAAACTCAACCGATTTTCAAAAGGAATGGCTTTTTATCAATGGTTCATCATATATTTTAAGAATATAATCACATCTCATTACCGAATTTTTGGTCGAAATTCATGTCAAAACGTATCCCCCAGATTCCCATTTGGGCAAGGGTCAAAATTTTAAACCTGCATAACTTTGTCAAAAGTCAACCGATTTTCAAAAGGAATGGCTTTTTATCAATGGTTCATCTTATATTTTAAGAATATAATCACATCTCATTACCGAATTTTTGGTCGAAATTCATGTCAAAATTGTACCCCACAGATTCCCATTTGGGCAAGGGTCAAAATTTTAAACCNGAATATAATCACATCTCATTACCGAATTTTTGGTCGAAATTCATGTCAAAATTGTACCCCACAGATTCCCATTTGGGCAAGGGTCAAAATTTTAAACCTGCATAACTTTGTCAAAACTCAACCGATTTTCAAATAGAATGGCTTTTTATCAATGGTTTATCATATATTTTAAGAATATACTCACATCTCATTACCAAATTTTTGATCGAAATTCATGTCAAAATTGACCCCACAGATTCCCATTTGGGCAAGGGTTAAAATTTTAAACCTGCATAACTTTGTCAAAACTCAACCGATTTTCAAAAGGAATGGCTTTTTATCAATGGTTCATCATATATTTTAAGAATATAATCACATCTCATTAC
>SCDT01001049.1:47058-60167 GCA_004143765.1 Drosophila melanica
CTTGATGAAAGGCTTTGTGTTTGCGAATGCGCGCATGTGTGTGTGTGTGTGTGTGTGTGTGTACGGGTATTTGTGTTTGTTTGTGTGATTTTTTGCTGTGCGCCCCACCAAACAAAAGATTGGGCCAAACAATGGCGCCAGCTTCGTGTTTGGCCAGTTGAAAGGAAAATAGTTTCGCTTATTATATTAACACAGCAGAAATTGCGTATACGCCCCCGTGGTGTCATATACAAACCGTAGAATCTCTTTGCGTGTGAAAAACGTGCAATCCTTTTTTAAAGAGCCAAAATACCAAAAATTTATGGTTAAATTGAAGTTGAATTTCACAGCAATTGCATCCGGAGCGAAAGACGCACCTGATAGTCATCCAATTGCCGTTCGGTGAATGTCACAATTTTGTTGCCCATCGCTTATCCAATTGTGTTTGTTTATGCAGGCCCAGGCCAAAGGCTAGCGTGGCCAACAACCAACTGCTGCCGTCTGCAAACGCTGTGCGACTGGCAAAACACGGCGCGCTGGCGAGTGGACACAATTTTGCATAGAACAACCTGAATCAGGATCGAGAGAGACCGAGACCCCAGTGCCTGGCCCAGTTCCTGGCACTGGCTGTGGCCCTGCCCCTGTACACAGCGCGCGACTGACATATCCTGCGGCGCCTTTTGATGCGCGTGGCTCCAGCTTGTCCTGGCCGCATTCGCATGGAAATTAATTAAGGAGTGTTCATGTTGTGCCACATTTTTTTCCCCGTTGTTGTTGTTGTTGTTTTTGATTCGCCCACGCCTTGCCTGTGGTTTGCTTAGCAGCAAAAAGGCAGCGGCAAACGAGGTGCGCCAAACGGCTAACAAAAAAAAAAAGACAACATTAGAATTCTTATCTTTGAAGTGCCGAAATTAATATACTCTAACGTATGCATGACATGATTTGATATATAATAGTTAACGAAAATGTAAATGTAAATGCAATTTCTGATGAGCTGATTCTATAGAAGCAGACGGACATTAAAACATGGCAACTGTTTATACTGATCAAGAATATATACACATTATACAGTCAAAAATAATACTGACACAAAATTACAATACCTTTTGGCAAGCGTATTCATCAAGCCGCAAGAGTTTGTAGAAAAAAAACTGTAGCACAGTTTTGTGCGCGGCAAATTCGATGTGCGTTTTCTTTTTTTAGTTTTGCGTGAACTTTATTAATTAATTTAATGCTCGGCAGCAGTTTTCAATTTCGCGTGTGTGCTTAATAAATTTATGAAAGTGACTATCGGGCTTCGGATCGAGATCCAACACGCTCAGCTTGGTCAGAAATTGACGGCCTTGCAACTCCACAAGCCAAGGCTGCAATGCACTGAAAAAGTTAACACTGATTAGTAGACTGTTTGTCTGTGTGTGTGTGTGTGTGTGTCTCGCTTACCTGTTGTGCTTGGCTTGGCAGCGTATTTCCTGAAACGTCAGCATTATGGAGCAGTCGAGTGCCGTGGCGCCCAGCATGTACGCCTGCTCGGCGGGCAGCTCATCCACATTAGCCTGCAAAGCGGGCTGACAGCTGAGCAGCGCTCGCAGCGCCCGATAGGTGGGCGTGGCATGTGCAGCGTAATCCGCTTGCCACATGTGATGAAAATGCCGCTGTAATTGCCAAAGAAAACGTTTGCAAAAGTTACCTTAAAACTAAATCGACAGGCCACCAAATCTTCTGACTGTGCCAAAAGTCAAAGACACTTGGCTGGCGTCCAAGTGAGCGAGCAGCGAAAATACCACTGAACCACTTCCCCGCAACACCATCGACACCACTGCGCCGTGTCCATTGGCCGTTTAGCTGCCCTTTCAATTTCTTCTTTTAGAACGAGGCACTCACTTGAAGCATTGTTGAAACATCAACCAGGTAGAGCTCAATGTAGTTGCCTTTGTGCGACTGCTGCACTTGAGCAGCAAAAACAAAATCAAAAAAAAAATGGCGAAAATTCAGAAGTAGCGAGTGCTCGACTTGGTGATACCCTATAATGAAATCTATGCATACATTTCTTTTAGAATAACTATATAAATATTATTTTCCATTTTAAGTAACTAAATTTTGCTCCAACAACTAGAGTACCTGAACCCAATTACATCAACTTACTCAACTTTATTATACCCTTTCTTTTAAATTTAGTAAAAGCATCAACTGATGGCCATCAAATGCAATTGACTAAGGCGGAGTTTTCACCCCCCCTCCCCCAATCACCCCACTGAGTTCACCTTCACGAAAAATAAACAAAAGCGATGATAGCCAACGGCGGCTGGCAGAAAGTTCAACGCTTACCTTTACCAGCAATTGTAAATGCAAAATTTTTTGCAGCACACAATTTTTTGGTAAGTGAAATATTTCCGCTTTGTTGATCTGTGCTTGAGTCTCCTCGTTCGGATTCGGAGTCGTCGTTGCCGTTGCCGTTGCCAGTGTTTCCGTTTCCATTTCCGTTCGAGTTGCTGCCATTGCCACATTCGTTGACAACCAGGTTGGCGCAATTGTTGTTGCTGTTGTTGTTGTCGTTGTTGTCGTTGTTGTTGTTGATATTTTGCTACGCTTTGTATACCTTTGGCTTGTTTTTTCAGCAGCTGCTCTCGTGGCGCGTCGCTGCGGCTGACCAGCAACAGCTTTGACAAACTCAACTATTCCTGCGCCGCCCTGTGCCCGCTCCTTCCCCTCCTCCTGCTCCTCCTCCTCCTTTTTCTCTGGTTGCTGCTGCTGCTTCACCTGGCTTTGGTCTACGTGCCACGCAACAACATCAACATTAGCCACGCCAATTTCTGTAGTTTCTGTTGCTTTTGTCCCAATGCCACAACGTTTGGTTGTCGATTCCCCAAATGCAGCAGCGCCTGCCACGTGGCTGCGGCTTTGAGTCTCGCTCTGGACATCCTCCTTTGCCGGCTCGTTGTTGTTGCTGTATTCCCTGAGCAGGCAGGCGACCAGCAAATGTTTTATAAGCGCCATAATTTCACTGGAGAATTTCAGTGATTTTATGACCGTGGCGTTGCCATTGCGAATGGCATTGGGATTGGGTTCGTGTTCGGGTTCGGTTTGAGGTTGGGGTTGGGGTTGGCGTTGCCGTTTGGCATTGGTGAGTTTTCCAAATTTTCGTTTGTTAGCATTTTCAATGCACATTCCAATTTTGTGGGCGCCATAGTTGTTGTCAACGTTGTGCAAAGGTGTTGAAATAAGTGAACAAAGCATAAAAACCGAACAGCAAGATTTGGGGACCCACAACAGCACAAAACAAGGAAAAATAAAACGAAAAACGAAGAGAGAAAAAAAGGTAAAAATGAGAATGTTAGTGGTTGGCACTCGAGAATTTGTGTTTGGCTGTTGTCTGCATTATTTATTGAATATTTGCGTGCTGAACAATTGCTTTGAGATTTTTACTCTCGTTTTGTTTCCTTCCGCTTGCGTAATTGCATGGGTATCACGAACATTTATGTTCACACAATAAATTGCAGCTAAAGCAACTATTTTTTGCATTACATTTAAATACTGAACAGAAAATTGCATGATTTTTATGAGTTATTTATATATATTTAATAAAAACTAAGTAACACGATATAGAATTATATAGAGAGAGAGCGGGGGAGAAGAAGAAATGGAGCTCACCTAACTTACTCAACCATAAAAAAAAACTTTTCAATTAAAACTTGTAAAGAAATCATTACTGAAAACAGCAAAGGTTTGCAGGTAGTACTTGAATTCGTGAGAATCGAATAGAGAAGCTCAAATTTCCTTGCTAGACATTTAGTATAAGAACAATTTCTTAAATAACTTCTATGCGCATTATCGATGGATATTATCGATAGATATTATCGATTAATATTATCGATAGATCAATATCATCATAACAGTTAAAGCTCCTCTCCAATTTCTGAATATTAAAATTTCTAATAGACACAGTTGAAAGTGATTTATGTATAATATAAAATTCAATAAAGTAATAAATGATCTACATTTAGCTGATACACCCAGATGTATATATGTATATGTATATATTCAACTTTATATTAATATAAATGCAAACAATTTGGGCTTACCCGGGAAAAACTCGAGTCTGCAGCTCTTCGCAGGAAATCGAATTCGCGTGATCGCCATAAATTAAATTGCCGCTCTGAAATATACGTAAATTATTTTGCGGACAGGCGAAAAGTGCATTCAAGGCATCGAGCATACGACCAGGCGCACTAAAAAATATATAAAAACCCAAAAAGAGAGCCAAAATATATATATAAAATAACACTATTAAAACATAAATATATTTATAGAGGGGAGTGTTTGAGTGTGTGTGTGTGTGTGTGTGTGTGTGCACATATGGATATATGATATAAATGAAAGTGGAAAAAGAAAATGTAAAGGCAAGGCAACAATTTTTGTTGAGCGCAAAGCCAAGTCCGTAAAAAGCCGAAACGAACACACACACACACACAACGAAAAGAAATAAAAAGCAATGAAAGTGGATGCGAAGCAGGCGGTAAACCGGAATGAAAGCGCAAGCAAATTGAATTTCGTGCACGGATGCACGCATGACTTAAAACAGCGGGCCACAAATAAACGAATGAGCCGCGGGAATCCATCCAGGGCCAACGAAACACCAAACGAAACGAAAACAATTCGTGTGCGGGCCATGTTATATATAAAGGTGCCAGCCGGAAACAGAGCACGGCAAAAAAGGTGCCATCCAAGTGCAGAGGCAGCTGAGACAAGCCGCAGGAGCAGCCGGTGCAGCAGCAGCAGCAGCAGCACCCTTCGAAAGTGTTGGAATTATGAAGCACGACAGGACACGCAAATGGAGCAGATTGAAATTTATGACTTAAAGGCGTGCTGCCGCCAACAGAAACAATGCCCGGGAACAAACTAAAGCCAGATAGAACTTACCCGGAGAAGAGCTGCATGGGACAATAGTCGCCCAAACGTTTGATTTTGCCCGTCTGCAGCTGTAAAAGAAGAGATATTGAAAATGTTTGTAAACCAAATGACAAGTAGTTGGCCATTGACACCCAACCACACCCCACCCAATCGAACCGCCCGCACTCACCTTTAGCAGTTGCATGCAGCAATAGCGACACCAGCATTTGTCCGGAGTTAACATCAACTGGTGAACTGCTGGCCGCACCTTAGCCGGATCGGAGGTCGTGTCCGTTGTATCGGCGCCCGCTGGCATTAAATCAAATAAATCGCTGACATCACTTGGCAACTGGAGCCAGCCCTGTTTCGGTTTTATTTCGATGGCATATGCATCGCCCAGACGGGTTATTCCAGGGCAGTTGCCGCTGCCGCTGCTGCTGCTGCAGTTGTCCGCATCCGTGTTCGTGTTCGTGTTCATGTCCTTTGCCTACAAATTATTTCGTTTGGCTTATTCTCTGTTTTTATTGTGCTGCTGTTGCAGCATGGCAAATGGAGTACAATGAGGCAATGGGAAAGGCCCTGACGCCATTTTGACTTGAAAATGCCCAACGACTAGCGAAGTGGAGTTGAGTGCGCCACAAACAATGCACGAAAAAAACAAACAAAAAAAAAAAAACGACATATATATATCACAAATAAAGGAGAAAGGGAGACAACTGGCTGCCAGGTTATCGCTGCAAGCATGAACATGAACTGCAACTGCCTGCCTGCATCGTCCTTGTTATTGTTGTTGTTGTTGTTGCTGCTGCGACATAAAACAAAAGTTGCTGTTTGCCGCGCTGATTGTATGATGAGTTATGGCAACGAATGTGGACACAGGTAAAAATATGCCAACGGTCATCCTTGCAGCCAGGTCCACAGGCGCGGCTCAACTTGAAATTGAAAATTAACATTTAAAGCCACAATTAAAAGCGGCACTTTTGCCGCGCCCGCTTCCGCACCGCCGCCTTGCCGCACAGCAGCTGCTCGTGGGCCGCTCCTACTCATGTCCCGGACGGGGCACAATATGGCGTTAGTTATGGCGCCGTAACTATTGTTTTTTTCCGTTACTTCTTGCAATTTTATTTCGGTCAATGCTTTGGCACCAAAGCCATAAATTGAATATATAACCATCGTGCACGGGACGACTAACGGCAACGTGTTCAGGGCACGGCTGCAAAGATATCCTAGTTTGTTGCGCGTCAATCAAAACATTGATATGCTTTGTGGCGCCATCTAGCGGCAATTGGCGGTGTCAATTTTGCACAACCTTGACGCCAGATGTCGCCCTTTCTCCTTATGGAATTTTGTAATTAATTTTAATTGGGAATAATTTTAAATTTCAACGACTACTTTTAGACTCAGACATAAACACAAAAGAAATGAACAAATGAATATGCAAAGAAAGGAACATTTTTTTGGAAATGAAAACTTTTTCGAAAATTAAATACAAAATTGGATAGTGAAATATATGTACTACAATTTCTAATTTGAAACATTCCCAATCAGATATTCTCATTAAGATAGCTTTCTATTTGATATTTAGAAACAAAAATGGCCTCACAGCTAAGCTACCCTTTATACTATTATGAATTTGCAGGACATTTTGAACTAGTGGCTTTGGCGGCACTTTCAAAGCAATTTCGGCGTCTTTTATAACCGCACAAACCGAAACGGCCATCGGGTCCAGGCAAGGTTTCAGCTTGGCTGCTGGCCACAACAACAACAACAACAACAGCAACAATAGCATCGGCAATAGCAATAACAATGTGTTTACACTGTTGCCCACTTTAATTCAAAACAAAGAACCGTTGATTTATGTTGCCTTAGCTTCCACAGCCATGTCCACATCGATGTGCATGTGGCACGGCCTCCGTTTTAGCTTTTTTTTGGCTGCACATGTTTTTTTTTTGTGTGTTTTGTTAGCACAAAAGCGAGCTAAACCGCAGCAGCGGCGAGCGGAATTCAGTGAGCAGCGCATATGGCCAATAAAAAAGAGGGAATGCCAATATTGTCCTTGTACCAAAAATATACAATATATTTGAGCAGTGGGCCGCACCGCCCTCGAATCGATCCAGGAGCGACTCACCTGTAAATTGGCAAGTAAAACATCGAGCGTGGCAGGCAATTGGGTCGCATCTGGCAGCAGCAGACCGAATGGCCCCACAAATTCCTTATCCAGACGCGCAACTGCAAGAGCGAAAGAGAGCGAAAGAGTGGAGCATGAATGTAAAGTGCAGCAGGAGCCGGACCGATTATTGATATATAGATATAGACGCCTGTGGGTTAGCGCGACTGGCAATGATAAATTGTGGCCCGGCGAGCTGCGAGCTGCAAGCTGCCTGCAGCCTGTTGCTGGCCAGCTTCAGTTGAAGCCTCAACTAGCTGCAATATAAACCGAATTTTGATATATGGCCCAGCGACTATTGCCCGGCGCCGTTTGCCACTAATCAGTCCCATGTGTGCATGCGGCCGGGGCCCCGCATTGATGCACAATTTAGAAACTGGAGCGAGCCCGGCCCGGCCGGGACGTCAGTGAAAGAGCCGCACTAAAAAGCTCGTTTATGATTGATTGCTCTGGCGGGTAAAAGGCTTTGGACGTTGTCCAATAGACCAAAGGCGGGGCAAGTGCAACGCCGATCAAATACAAAAATGTTGCCATGACGATAGACACACAAATTCTCTTTGTCTCTCTATCTCTCTCTCTCTTTCTCTCTGACAAAGTCATGTGGAGATGAACTCACCCGGCCTGTGGGCGCGTATGTGCTCGTTTATCCAGAATCTATCGCTTTCCTTTGGTATGGCAACAATATCCGCTTCGCAGACAAACTCATTTCCTAATAGACGGCGCATTATCTCGATATAAGCCATAAAATCCGGCATTGTCAAGACGCCAGCTACAAAAAAAGGAAAGAATGAGGCAGAGAGGCAAAAGCAAGAAATAAGATAAATGAAATAAACACATCTGATGCAAGGGCCAAAAGATGCACAACAAGCCACAAAAAAGATACGAGAATCATAGTGTATCTATGTATATATATATATATATACATGTGTGTGTGTGTTTGTGTACAAAGCTAGAGTAAAATCCAGCCAAGCGGGCAATAAGCATGGCACAATACACAAATTGGCCAGCAGCAAGCAGCCGAGTTGAGTTTGCTTTTGCTTTTGCTGGGCAGGCGATTGTTGTTCGTATTGTTGTTGTTGTTGCTTTTGGCTGGGGTGTTTGAAGTTGCACGCAACCATTTCCTGTCCAAAAGTAACAACAAAAACAAGCCAACACACACACACACATATATATTTATATATATTGTATACTATGTGTATATTCAACCTTTTGCGCTTGATGCTTTCGTTGGGTCGGAAACGCTGGGCTGTCCTTCCGGCTGGCAACTGTGCTCCTGCTGCTTCGTCGGCCTGCTGGATATCATTTTTGGCAAACGTAAAACTTTTTTAAATTGCGGCAACGCCAGCACCAAATTTGCATTACCCTCCGCCCGATAGATCAACTCAATTTGGCTCATCTCCATCTGCGCGGGCATGTGCAGCAGCGCGTTTAGAGTCTTAGCTGCTGCTGCGGCTGGTGCTGGCGGCTGTTGGATGGCGGCTGCTGCTGCTGCTGCTGCTGCTACTTCTACTTCTATTGCTGCTGCAGTTGTTGCCGACGCTGTCATGACTTTTGCGCGGGTGTTTGCGGTTCGTTGGCGCTGTCAAAATGCAACTGACACGGACGTGGACCCTGCCCACTGGCACTGGCACCCACTGGCGCGCCAGTGTTGATGATTTTGCCGATTGTGGCTTGTTGCGGTTCAGCTTTTGCGGTTTGTTGTTGTCGCTCGTTTGGCACGTCTGTTGAACTTTGTTGTTGTTGTTTATTTTCGGAGGCTGCGATAAGAAAATCCGGCAAATTGCGACTGTTTATATACAAATCACAGGCTGAAAACAGAGCTTTAAGCAAATGCGACACAAAATACTAATCAGATTTATACTTACCAAAATTGAATCACCACGAAAGTGCAGCTAAATAATGATTTAATAATAAATAATTTCAAAAATGATCACTACGTAGAAACCGAATCGCACGTAACAGTGTGACCATGCCGTGTAAACACAGCTGAGTTTGTGGCGGTCGGCTGATAAGCGATCAAGCAATAAAATACCAACTGTTGGTATATTTTGTAACACTAATAAAAGTGTAACCAGCTTTTCGCTGTCGAAAAGCCGCTAATTTTAAACTATAAGCAAGAAAAAACTTTTTATATATATACATTATCGTTTGTTTATTTAATCAATTGCAGCTCAGGTTTAATTTTTGCGAATATATTGACCTCTATCGTTTTGTATAAGCGTATGGCCGCCAGCGTTGATTACTTGGGTGGCTATAGAAATAATGCAAATTACAAATTAGTTTCAAGTTCGGATCAAGTCAGGTTTATATTATTTAAATTACCAGCATCCGCACTAGCAAGCGCCGCAATGAGTGCAAAGACAAAGCCGCAGATCTTTAGGCAGTTCATGTTTCTCTCTAACTGATTAATTCTGACAGTATGAAAAGCATTTCGAATAAGCTGCGCTTTTATAGCACTGCGAGCGGAGCAGAGCTGGGAATTCCAGTGTCAACCTAATCATGTCAGTCATGTTTTTTTTTTTTGTTACAAAACGTTGAAAATACCCATTTCCATGAAAGCAAGCGCTGATAACACTCTTTCTTCTGCTTGTAAATCCCATATTATTTCGATGCAATTGTTTTAAATATAATTTTAGCTAACTAAAAATTCTTTTAGTATGCTTCAATGCCAATTAAACATATAGTATATTAGTAGTTCAAGTATTTGCATATTAAATACGAAGATAGTAATACTAGATTATGAATTATATAGTATTTAATTTGAATTTTAAGAGCTGGATTATCAAACACCCCTTAGAAAAGTTTATACTGAGAAGAGTCATTAAAGCTAAGCTTTTTCATACAATCGGCTCATTATATCTATATATATAAATTTATACCAAGTTTTGGATATTTAAATACTTATCCATATATAAAAAATAAAAGTTTCAATAAATTTTAAATATAAAAATGGTTTTTATTTTAATCTTATAAGTAAATATATTCAAAATAAAGATACGATAGTTTTTATCTTCATGATCATGCGATATGCAAACTAAAATAACCTCTCTCGGAATTGTGGCTAAAGCCCCAATCCAGTTTTCAGTTCGTTTGAAATCACGTCAACAATCTGCTAATCGGCTATAGATTGAGTACTCGCATTAACAGCTGATCTTTTAACCTGTGAAATGCCATTTCGATAGGAATTTCCCATGTTCGTACGCAGCAGCAGCAGCTGCAACCGCAGCCTCGGCAGCTATAAAAGATCGGTGGAGCGCTCAGGTTGGATTAGTATCAATTATACGAACATCATTTCAATCAACATGAAATTCTTCCAAGCTGCCGCCCTTCTTCTGGCCATGCTCGCCGCCCTCACCACTGCTGAGCCCGTGCCCAAACGTAAGTTAAACAAATTGTAAACAATTGTTAAACAATTGTTAACAGATTTGTATAAACAAATTTCTAATTGCTATGATTATTATTATTTTCTTGGCTTTTACAGCTGGCACTGTCCTGGTTCAGACTGACAACGTTCAATATATTCGCACTGGTTAACTTTTAATAACATAAACTGATGAATTGCTCTGACAATAAACGGAAATGTTAAACTAACAAAACAAACGTTTACATATTTATTTAGCAAAAAAGATTTTCCATTTTCAGCAATTGAAATACATTTACAAATGTGCAGCTTCAAATTATTTTCTTCTCAGAATTTTGATTTTGATAAATGTAATGCAAATGCGTATAAAATGTTTACTGGCCAATAATAAACAAGCAAAACCAGAAGTATCAACGAACATTTAATACTCTTTAAAACAGGGTATTGAACGAACAGACTTGTTTATAGTTTTGCATTTAGTAGGAATATATATTGAAAATTTACATTATATAGCCTTTAAAATTCACTTTAATTTTTACCATATAATGCTTTCTGCTAGGGTATACAAAAATCGTTTGCTTGTAACAGTTAACAAGAAGAGCTGCATTCAATTTCCTGGAATATGTTTAGCTTAATGGAAACCGGTTTGAAGCACAAGTTTACTTTAACGACTTCTAAGGAATTAATTACTTAGTTAACGGGAAGCAGTTACAATAAGATAAAATGCATATAATAATAATATGTCAACAAATCAAACAAAAAAAAAATATATATATATAAAATATATATATATTATTTTGATAGGCATACTATTTTGCAACTATTTTTGAATTCTTTGAAAACCATTTATAAACAAACTTGCTTTTATACAGTGAAGGAAAAAAGTAAACATACACCCCCATTTTTCCGAGTTTTCGGGAAACCGCAAGGAAAATTAAAAAACTGAGTATGCCATCATTTAAAGGACTCACAGTTAACATAATATCAGAAAAAAAATGTATAATAAAATATAAGGTGTGAAAATTATGAGGAAAAAACATAAAAAAGAGGGGGACAAAAGTCTACATACAGGCTTCAAGCCTTTATATTATGGTACGAAATTGACTGAAAAATCAAATTTTTTCTGCATGTAATGTTTAGTTGGTCCAATATTGGCATCTATTAAAGTCTGCATTCGGCGAGACATAGATTGAACCAAGTTTTAATATATGGGGGGGGCGGGTGGAATTTCAGCCCATGCTCGTTTTAGAGCGATTTTCATCGTTTCCCAGCTACTATTGTCATATTTTCGAACCTAACCTTTCCAAATTTTCACAAAGATGCTTTATTGGGCTTAAGTCCGAAATTATAGTGACTAATTTAGCTGCCTTGGAGCATAATGGAGCAGCCAGTCCCGCTCAATATTGTCGGAATGCTTTGGGTTATTGTCCTGTTAGAAGATCCAGCAGTTTCCTAAGGCCAAACTATCTACCGATGGTTTCAGATTTTGTTCCAATATGTTCTTATATTGAAAACGATCAATGTTACCTTCAAAAAACACTAATTGGCCGACTCCAGACTAAGCCAAACATTATTGTTTTCATAGAATCTGCTCTTTATATCTATATATATAAATTTATACCAAGTTTTGGATATTTAAATACTTATCTATATATAAGAAATACATTTTTTATAAAAAATGCTCTTTTTTCTGAGTATGTCTTAATCTTATAAGCAAATATATTAAAAATAAAGATACGAGAGTTTTTATCTTCATGATCATGCGATATGCAAATAAAATAACCTCTCTCGGAATTGTGCTAAAGCCCTAATCCAGTTTTCAGTTCGTTTGAAATCAGCTGCAACCGCAGCCTCGGCAGCTATAAAAGATCAGTGGAGCGTTCAGTTTGGATTAGTATCAATTATACGAACATCATTTCAACCAATATGAAATTCTTCCAAGCTGCCGCCCTTCTTCTGGCCATGCTCGCCGCCCTCACCAGTGCTGAGCCCGAGCCCAAACGTAAGTTAAACAAATTGTAAACAATTGTTAAACAAATTGTAAACAAATTTCTAAACACAAATTTCTAATTGCTATGATTATTATTATTTCCTTGGCTTTTACAGCTGGCACTGTCCTGGATCAGACTGACAACGTTGGTGAACTCTAATAATAACATAAACTGAATGAATTGCTACATTTTTATTTGGCAAACAAGATTTTCCATTTTCAGCAATTAAAGTACATTTACAAATTTGCAGCTACAAATTATTTTCTTCTCAGAATTTTGATTTTGATAAATGTAACGCAAATGCGTATAAAATGTTTACTGGCCAATAATAAACTAGCAAAATCAGCAGTAATACGAACATTTAATACTCTTTAAAACAGGTTCTTGAACGGACAGTCTTGTTTATAGTTTTGCATTTAGTAGGAATATATATGAGAAATTTACATAATATTGCTTTTAAATTTCACTTTAATTTTTACCATATAATGCTTTCCGCTAGGGTATACAAAAATACAAGCAGGAATCGTTTGCTTGTAACAGTTAACAAGAAGAGCTGTATTCAATTTCCTGGAATATGTTTAGCTTAATGGAAACTTGTTTGAAGCACAAGTTTACTTTAACGACTTCTAATGAATTAATCGGTAATCAATTCATAAAGCATTCATTAACAGAAAGCAGTTATAATTAGATATAATGCACATAATACAAAAAAAAATTATATATA
>SCDT01001050.1:0-15577 GCA_004143765.1 Drosophila melanica
GGGGTGGGCGTTGCAGTTGCAGTTGCCGAAGAGGCTGGGGGTGAGCCAAATAAGGGATGTTACTGTAGAAAGTGCAGCAGGAGCTGCACTCGAATGCAACTCGTCGTCGTCGGAGCATCGGCGAAAACTGCACTTGACACTGCAATATGCGTGAGCGTAAGCATGTGTGTGTGTGTGTGTGTGTATGTGTGTGTGTGTATGTGGCTGGCCAGCGCGTGAGCGCGGAATGGGGCAGACGAATTTTGTGGCTCCCTTCCATAACAGCAACAACGAAAACAACAACAACAACAACAACAACAGACATGCGGCTGGACATCGCCTGCCAAATATGCAACTGCAACTGCAACTGCAACTGTAGCTGCCGACATGTCAGCCGACGTCAGCGTCGGCTTCATCGTCGTCTTCGTCGGCGTCGGCGTTGGCGTTGGCGTCGACGTTGGCTTTGGCTCTGGTTTTGCAGCTGTCGCTTGGACACATCGTGGGCCAGAAACGCTTTGCATCTACCAAAATGTATCCTTAAACCGGCAATAATTACCAATTAGAATACTTTGTAGTAGTAGAAACTAAATATTTAACTTTTTCTGGTATTATTTTGGTATTTTATTTATTTTAGTTTCTTGTAAGCAGGATCAGCCATAAAAATTGGGGTTTTCGATGTCTTTCAGTGATCAAAGTTGATATTTTAATAAATATAATTGAAATTTTATAAAAGATTTAAAAAACCGTTTTAAAAATCAATCCAAGATGAACATTTCTTACTCAATTATTACTTCGAAATATTACTTTTCTCAACAAAGTTGAATTTTTTAAGTGTGCAAATTCTTTTAATTGCATTTTTGTGTAAATTATCAACTTTTTTTTTAAATCTGACCTTTGTAAATAAAAACAAATTACAAAATTAAGAACAATTAGGTACAATTTGGTACTTTAGTTATACTCTTTACTTTGGTGTCCACGGCTAAAACCAAAATCGCTGCACATGAAGCTGCTGTCGTTGCTGACGCTGACGCTGACTTTGGCGCTGACGCTGACGTTGGCGCTGACGTTGGCGTTGGCGCTACCGTTGCTGCTGTCGCTGCCGTTTTTGTTTATCGCACACCATTTTTATCTCATAATAAGCCTACCGACCGCCGCTGTGCTCCTCGTCCTGGACGTGCATCGACACGTCCACATCCACATCCACATCCACATCGACGCCGCATTTTCCAGTAACAGCAGCCAATTTTTATTCTCCATTATTTCGGCGTCGCATTCACAAACGCAATAGTCTATGGAGTAGAACAGCCGACTGCGGATCGTCTAGACCTCGCGGAGCATTTTTATTTCTCAAATGTGAATAAATTGTGCTCGTGCAAAATAAAAAACTATAAAAACAAAAATTAAAACTAAAATAATAAAATTTCAGTGCAATTTATTTTTTAATTTTGATTCCCCAGAACCCATTTTTAATTTCTAGATTTTCCGTTTAGATTTGCTTTGCTGTCACACTGATCGTATTTTTCTTTCAACTCTGATTTCAGATCATCATAATTTTACCAAAAAACAATAGACCAAAAACCGTTTTCAAACCAACATTTGCAAACCTGAAGCAAATAACAATAGAACTCCATGTCAACATAACCACAATTCAGTTTGAACAGCAATAGAACGGATACAGTTTAATCAATTTATTTACATAAATACTTCTTTATAAATAAACCCCAATCTCGACCTGAATCATTATAAAAAAAAATTTCAAAACAAACCAAAAAAATACAAAATCAAACAAAAAGCAACTCGAAACGCAACGATTTAAACAAAATTTTCGTTAATCATCAATTTAAACAAAAAAATACTAAAAAAAAAAAACAAAAACAACAACTGCTCGATTAACATAAATTATTAGAATATTGCAAAATTGAAATCAAAAGTACAAAACTAAGGTATATAAGCGAAACGAAATCACAATTTTGATAACAACACGAACCGAAAATTAGAAAAATTACAACAAAAAGGAAACCATACGAAAAGAAACGGAAACTACGAAACTACTAACAAAAAAAATACCAAAAATTCATTGTGAAGATACCAAAAATAACAAAATCGAAGTAATTGAACAAAAACCGAAAGTGCAGACCCAGTTTCAATTGCATAAAATAATTTCATTTGAATTGAGTTCATTTCTGTATTCGTTTTGAGAAGAACCAGCCAGTCTCAATAAAAAACTAGATAAACAGAAGTTCAGGTTGAAAAAACATATAAGATATATACATTAAGGATTTAGCTAAGAATAAGGTTCGCCACTCGCAACATAACAATTATCGCGCGAAGCCCACCGATCAGCATCAAAATACTTTCATTGAATGCTCATCGGAAACACACTGACACCGGAACAGACAGTTTGGAATACCACTTACCATATAGCTAGCATTTACTCACACAACAACACACACTCACACACACACATCCATCCCTAGCAGAGATATAGTTCTACACAGATAATATTAATACAGCAATAAAATTATTGTACCATATTAAGAGTCACTATAAAATAAAACATATAGTCGATATTACCCATAAAATGTGTAACGATTTGTAGAAAAAAACAAACCATAATAACAGATAGTTAAAACCTTGGATAACCCCAGATCTAAGAAACCTACATACATATATATAAACCGAGTACGTGTTTCAAATACAAAAAAAACACTTTAAATCTGTAAGGAAGCATCGAAGATTATTTAATTGAATTAAGTTTAAGTCATGCATTTCGGAGAGATATAATTGTATATTGAAATGGATTAATTACCGTATAAACAAGTAAACGTCTTCAACCAAAAAAAACTTTTGAGAAGGGACCTAGCGAGAGAAAAAGACGAATATATATTAATATTTGGGTGATATTTTTTGGCCTAAACCCTAACCAAAAGAATTAACAAATTGTGATGATAAATTTATTAAACCAATCGAGAAAAATTTAAACACTACCAAAAACAAAAAATAAGAAAAACAATAACAAAATCTTAAAAAGACTTGTTCTTGACACAATAAAATAAAAAAAAGATAAAAATAAAATTATAAATTTACGATATCGCGAAACCGCAACGTGTGCCTTATTCCGGCCTTAAGTTCAAATTAGTTTCAATAATGCATAATACCATATAATCCGTACACATAATAATAATAAGATATTCGAGTTGAGAGCCCGATAAAGGCGGCCACACATCCAGCTATCCCCAACAAACCCCAATGGAACCCATTTAGCCAAGCAGCCAACTTTTCCGGGCACTCCCAATGACAGACCCCCAATGCAATGCATCGTGACAAGGTGTAGGAATGCTTACAATTATACGGTGGGTATTCTAAATAATATTATTAATATTCTTAGTATTAATTTCATTTCTATCGAATAATACTTTGAAAGCTTCGTGCTATATCATACTTTAAATTTAAGATAGTTTTAGAGTTTTTCTTTAAAGTCAGTTCATAAAAAAATATTTATTTATTAAAAAAAAAGAAAAAGATTTCGTTGATATTGATCCTGATTTTGGATAGTATATCTTGGGTAAAAAAAAAGTTCATCATACAAAAAATAATATCGATATATTAATCGCGATCTAATTTGCTGATCCAACTGCCTGCAGCAAGAAGAGGAATGAATCTTTAAAGTGAGAGACTATTTGGCCTAATCAAGAATGTAAATACTTTATGATTCCCAAGCTTTAAAATTGATGAGAGTTTTCACATCTTAAAGTGAAGTCAAAACTTTTCGCAGTGTATAAACCATTGGGTATGCGGGGGAGGCAATGAAAATATATGATATATTCAATATATGAAGTTTGTGGTATTTTTTGTATTAAATAAAAATAATTAAGCCATTTCTCAATACCGTTAAGAAGAATGTGATCACACATACAATTCTAGTTTCGTCTGAAAAAAAATGTAGTCCCTAAGTTCATTTTAGTTATTTTATTTGTAAAAAATTAGCCGACTAAAGATGTCCAAAGTCCAAGCGAACTGTCCGTTGTAAGAGCTTTTCTTGTATATATATAGAATAACCAATGTGTGTTTAAGGCTTTGCAATCAGCAGCTGCTGCTGCTGCTGCTGCACTACGTCATTTACCGTTCACGTAACTGTTACTTCTTCTGGCGACTGGAGAGCTACATAGATGAGCTTACTGGCAGCCGTAGAGTAACTCGCCGCGTGAATACCATTTTGCAAGAGCAAAGTTAAGAGAGGACGCACACGTGAGCTAAGACTATGCTTGGCGCTGGCGTTGGCGCTGGCGTTGGCGTTGGCGTTGGGCACGAAGACGCTTCGCCGTGTTGCCGAAGATGTACGGCGATGGCAACGAAGACGTTTGACTTACTTTGCTCTGCCGCTGCCAACGTCCAAGAGCTACACGAGTTCGCGGCTCGCTTTTGCTTTGGCTGTTGTTGTTGTTGCCGCTGCTGTGGTTGCTGTTGTTGCTGCTGCTGCTATTTTCGCTGCTGTTGCTTTTACCCAAGTTCTATTTCTAAGCACGCGAGATGTGTCCTGAAACCCTCAGCGACATTCATATTTATACTTGTTCGAGGCAGCGACAAAATTAGTTTTTCAATGACTCGCGTGCCGCCAGGTTATCCTTATCTCAACTAGCGAGCGCCGCCAGCGACTTCGCCGCTGTCGAACTATGTTGGTTAGAAGCCAGTGCGCGGTCTCTCTGTCTTAAACTTTACGTGTTCAACATGTCAATTCTTGTTGGTTAATGGCCACGAAGATCAATAGATCTGCAGGTCAATCGGCAACAATACAAACCACAAATACGAGTATGTTTCAATCTTTTCCAATTATGTCGCAGGATCAGTTTCTCTAACAGAATGCCAAACGCGTTGTGCAAAAGTGAACTGCGATAATTGTGAATTGGTGAACTAGTTTTCCAGAAATGAAATATTTGAGTTTTGGAATTATTAACAATGCAATTATTATAATTTTAAATAGTGATAAATTTTTCCGTTTGTTGATAACAATTAATTTAAAATGAACTTTTATCGAATCAATAAACAAACGCCAGAAAAATATAAATAAAACGAAGTAGTGAAAGATATAAATTATGATTACCAAATATTAGATTAAAATCAGACGAAAAATAAAAGCATAAAGAATTCTTTAAAACAACAAACAGCTACGAAATTTAGTTTGCCTTTTAAGAAATCAACATAGTTGAACAAAGTTTCTAAACAAGAAAATTCCAAAAAATTGATTTACAAATAATATAGTAAACAGTATTAGTTTCGCTGATCTTGAGTAACAATTAATCTCAATCAAGAAGGAATTTCAAATGAGTGTGCAGAAAGAAAAATTCAGAATTTGTGGTTTTGTTAAACATATTGGAAATAGTTGAATCCTGTTTAATCATATGTTTTGTCTTGTGCATTGATTCGAAAATAAACTTTAAAATAACTTTTATAGAAACGTAAAGAGAGATACAAACAAATCAAATTATTTTAAAGTCCTCAGTCGATAAGTTTCTTGAGTAATGCAGCCATTAAGGCAACTACCAAATCCAAACTCGAATTTGAGACTAATGTATGGATATAATATTCTCTTAGAAGAACTGATGGATTAGATGGCTTATGAATACATTTTGTACTTTAAATAATAACTTAATAATTGACACATTTCCGTAAGGTATCCGCAGTATAGTGTAATTAGCTTCTTCTTGAAATCTGTATATGAAGAACTGACTTCTAAAATATTTTTAAAATGTATTTAAGTATACGAAATATTTAGAAACTTATTTTTTCTTCGTCTAAGAGAAAAATATCACGCATATATATCTGTAAACTAGTCAAATTATCTACCGAGGATTGCAATCGTTAATTCAAATGGGCGAACACTTGGAAATTTTTATATTTTAATGTGCTTCTTTTTTCATTATTTTTAAAAATTTGACTGTCTGTGTTTTTAAGATCGTTTTAACATACAGCTGAAATGTTTCTTCAAAATGCGTATTATACAGTTATTTTACTGCTTTGATGATTTAGATAAAGTTATGTTAAGATAGATTTATTTATTGCCTTGGTGTGTTAAAAGAAAAAAAAACTTAAAAATAAAAGGAAAAATAGGGGAAAAGATTGTGCCTTAAAAAGTTTAGCTATTGATTTTAAAAGAAAGTCTCTGATAAAAAAACGTTTCACTGTAGTGTTTGAAATAAATGTAATTTAAAGAGAGCATATACAAAAAAAAAAGTAATCCGTAGAAAACAGAGTTTAATCGGCATTCTACCATTTGCAGTTGCCTGGAAACGATCCATCGCCCTGGGTCCGGAAGAACTGCTAGTGCGATCGCAAGCGAAGGTCGACGAGTGGCTGCTGTCGCAGTTCACCAGCGACCAGCGGCATTTAGGCAAGGCCCAGCGACTTTTGCCGGTGCCGGAACCGGAACCGGAAGCGGAGCCGGAGCCGGAGCGGAAGGCGGATTCGAGGCTGGGAGCTGAACAGCTTCGGCTGATACCGCGAAATAGGATTTCGTTGCGTATGTTTAAGATGGATGCAGCTGACTTTTGGCAGCAGGCCCGCGCGCCCTTCGCTTTACACACTGCTGCAACGGCGTTGCACCAGCACCATCAGCAGCAGCAGCAGCAGCAGCAGCACCAACAACAACACACGCAACAGCACCCGCACACACATCCGCACCCTTTGTCCAGCCAGCAGGAGCAGCATGGCAACCCTACTAATAATAATAGCCACCTGCCATTAAATAGCAAATTGGAGCCAAGCCAGGTGCAGCAACAGCAACAGCAACAACAACAGCAGCAACAGCAGCAACACCAACAACAGCAACAACAGCCACATCAGCAAGAGCTACTGCAGCAACATGTCGAACAATGCTACAACAACGAATCATTTGGAGGACAGCAATCGCTGGCGACGGCACCAACGTCGACGCAGCTGAGCAACCACCATTTGCTGTTCAATGCAGCCGCCGCGGCAGCCGCAGCGGCGCATCTCAAATCGACGGCGGCGCTGAACAACCACACGCAGAACAATAGCAGCACCAGCAACAGCAGTGCAACCCCGACAGATCAATTGGAGAACCCATTGCCACTCCCCAGCCACAATCCCAGCAACAACAGTGCCAACATCTCAGTCAAGCCCAAGCAAGAGCTCAGCCAGCAGCAGCAACAGCAGCAGCAGCAACAGCAGCTCTCCGATGATCACCGACCGCCGCAGTCTGATCAGGCGTATAGTGCCGGATTCTTTGGCGGAACTGCGGCCACCGAGCAACACTCACATCTTCACCAGCAGCAGCAACAGCAGCAGCAGCAGCAACAGCAGCAGCAGCAGCAACAGCAACAACAACCGCAGCAGCAGCAGCAGCAGCAACATCAGGCGCACAGCCCACTCCTCAATAAGTCGATATCCCAAGGTCAACAGTCTCCGCAACACTCGATAACTCCATCCGGCGGCAGCTCAACACCCGATATTAAGTACAACAACGAGAAACTGGCCAATGAGATTCAGGTAAATTAATTTGCCCAAATTCCAAATTATCTTGATAAGTTACAAAAAACTGTTTTCACTGTAGTGTCTAATAATATTTAATTCAAATTCTTCTTGAATTATTTGATAAAAGCTTTATCTATACAGAATCTTTGATTTTTGTTATATGAAAATCCGAAATACTTTGTTTTAAAACTATATTCTTTAATTTAGAATTTTTATTATTTATACAATATATTTCTTTATTAACATTCTTTCTTAAGTTACATTTTTAAAGGGAAATTCTATTAATTTTTGGATAGTGGACATTTAAGATCTATATTTCCCAACCTATCTAACCTAACCTAAAAGAAAACTTAAATTAATAAGCCGGAAATGGTATTAAAACGATCTTTAATCAACGGTGGAGTCAGATTAGTTGGTTACGAGAGAGAGAGAGAGATTTTGGATCTCAATAAAGGAACTATCATTTATCCAAATTTTAGCAAAAGTTTGAGGCAATAAGTAAGTTGCAGAAAGTAAATAATGTAATAAACGGCAAGATTTAAATAAAAATGCACAACAAAATGCATTTCGTCGACAAAGAGAAATGAAAATGCTCTTAGCTTGGGCCGCGCGCAAAGAGAAAGGCAGTTACAAAGAGAGCAACTCCTATTAATTTCCCTGTCATTACATTCCCTTTCTGTGTGCATATGTGTGCATGTATGTGTTCTAAATTCTACCCCTCTCGTTTGACGTGTAGAAAAGCTCAATGAACGGGCTCGTGTCGCGCGCGAATGTAAACGCGAAAGGGGTAGATGCTCAACGTGGAGTTTTCAACACGAACGGGATAAAGCTTTCGCTGCTCATCTATTTCCGCCCTCTCTCCCCACCCGGATCCTTTGGCGCGGCGAGTGGTGAAAACATTGGTCCGGCCAGCAATTCAGTTTGCTTGAGATGAATTTGGTCTTGAAAATTTCTTTTTCTTTAACCATTCAGTCAAGGTGAATATGGTAGTGGTGAATTCCCCACGCTAAGACAATTTTCAATTGTTTTTGTTTGTTAACTTGTATATACACGGGGAGGAATGAGAACGTGAGCGAGAACTTAACAGTTAGAGGGAGACGACAAGAAAAGGACGAAATTCTTATCAGTTGCTTAGTTTTTAGGTGCCTCTTGCCTCAAGTAACCCCAATTCATAAACGTTTGCGTTCGACTCCCGCTAATGTTCGCTATTTCTCCTTCTTTGTTTCTGTATATGTACGCGCCTGTGTGTGTGTGTGTGTGAGTGAGTGTTGTGTATTTGTGGCTGGGGTGGAATTTAATCTGTGGGTTGTTTTTGTTTGGTGAGTGAGTACAAGTTTAGTTTTATACCACTACACACATACACACACACATATACACATACACACATACATAACACAATCGTTATTCCTGTTCTTGCGTCGGACGCTTACGCTGTCCGCTGCCAACTGCTTCTGTTTTTTTGCGTTTTGCCTTTTTCGACGACGCAGTCAAAGAGAGAGAGGAAAAGAGAGAGAGCGCTTTGTTTTCTTCTCGTTCTTTATGTTATATTTTTTTTCGTGAATGTAACTCGCGCATAATTTCTTGAAGAAAACAATAATAGTACGGCCACACTCCCACGGACACAGACACCGTTGCCGACGAGTTAGAAAGAGAAGCACAACTTGACGCTAGTAACAGAGCCAGAGCAGAGCCGCTAGCGTCGACGACGACAGAATAAGACGTTGGACTGGTATCCCATTTATGGATAAGGCGAAACGTCTGCCGGCAGAAGTTCAAAGGACATCGGGCCGTTAGGTTGTTCGACTCCGCATCCTACTACAGTAAAATACCAACTTGCCGCTTCTCGTAATTAATTAATAAGCGGACGCGACCAACTCGTTAATACTAAACGAAAAAATAAAAAACTCGCGTATAGTTCGTCAATAATCGGAGTATTTAGTGGCCCACTATCCGCGTTGTCTTAATTTGTGCCGGCAAAGGCCGGGTTCGTTCCTGGTGCATTCGATTACAAACGAGATAACGTACAAATACACACACACACACACATATGTGCAGGCATGTTTTCCATACGTATACATACGTAGATATGTCCGCACTTACGCACACAGACGTGAGTTCGGCACAAGCAAGTAAACAAACAAACAAACAGTTTAACAAGGACACCAGAAGAGCTGTTGGTGATGGTCCATTGAAGGATTCGGTTCAGTTCCAATTGCAATCCAACCCAACATACATAAAAAATAAAAAACAAAACAAAAATTGAACGCGCGCGAATCTAATAAAATAAATATATAAAAAAAAAATATAAAAACATATATTATTCGTTCCGTTTTGTTTGATTTTCAACTCGACTTGATCCTCGTTTTTAGAATGACTCTTGACTGTGAAAAGGAGCACGATGTAATTTTGGTTTCAATTGAAAATCTGTCAAAATTCAAATTAACCCAACGGTTACTTTCCTTTCAATTTTGATTTACTTTTCGGTTAACTCTATAAATTTCTCTCACCAACATTTCATTTCGTTTCGTTTCTAACACTGGCAAAGGACACTTTTCAACATTCATTAAACTTATGAACAATTACCAAATTCAAGTTCGAAACTCACTTTGATAATCCGTATCTCGTTAGGCACTTTTAAATAAACTACTTTCTGATAACTCGTTTGAGAACTATTTATTCCATTCAATAAAATCGAATTTTTGCTGTTCAAAATGTTCCAACTATATTAAATTGATAAAAATTGAAAGAAACACATCATCATTTTACCCAAAACTCATTCCCAAGTTATTCCTCAACATTTCCAAATATGACTGCTAACGGCTTTTGGGGGGATTAACACCATTTTGCTCCATTTATTTATGGACCTATCCTGTTCATATTTTATATTTTCTTTTTTTTTTTTTTTTTTATTGCAGCTTTTGTTTTGTGTGAGCATAGAGTATAAATAAAAGTATACTGCCTAATTTTTGTAAGCCGACTAACCGATCGTTTGCCGCCTGGCAAATGTAGAAACGCACGTAATGTTTTTTAATAAATTAGCTAATATATCAAATTCATTTTAAATTTATTATCATTGGTTTTGTGTTAATCAGGTTTGATGTTGTTGTTGCTGTTGTTGTTGTGCTTGGTTTTTAATAACCCCACCAAATCTGAAGAGAGATATTCCTTATTTTGATTATTTTTGCTGTTTTCTGATAAAGATTTACGGAATACTCTTGAAAGATGGATTATATAGCAGACCTGACTCGAATTCACAATCGATTCGGATTAAAAACTTATTATGCTCCAAGTTTTGTAAATATTTGAGATAAAACAAGAATTCTACAAGAATGAAAATGGGAAAAACTTCAAGAAACTAAATTAAGCTTGGTTTGTTCTGGCTGTTTTCAAAACAGTTTCTTATCTCACCTATTTAAGAGATTAAGTATATATATTGAAGAACAGTGAATTATATGAATTATAGATTCTGAATATTGAACAGGTCTGTGATTAAATGTGGACCCAGTTTTCAAATATATTTTTAGTATTTTACTATAGCATTTTAATTTCGTTTCATTCAATATCGTATTTCGATTGACGCATAACCTCCAAATTTTGCATTCTTTTGACTCATTTACTTATCTGGTTTATCTCGTTGCAGCTTCAGCTTTCCAGGTCCAGCAGTGCAGCCGCGATCAGTGAACGCACCCTTGAAGAATGTTGGTCGACCCTGCAACGAGTGAGTTGGCATCTCTTCCGTTGTGTATAGTACTCTTCCACGTTGAAGACACAAACTCCCACATGTACATGCACAAATTTCATACATACATACATACATACATACCCACTTATATATATACATAACACTAAGTAATTCAACATCACATGTCATCGTTCCAAACACCTGATAAACAGAGTGTGGAAAACCCCAAAGACCACATTTGCACAACTTTTTAGACTGATTCCTAGATTCATATAGTTGCAATGCAAAAAGAAGGACATATTAATAATATATACTATATTTTACCTTTTAATCATATTTAAGAAACTTGCTCAACATAATTCGAGTGGTTTTACTGACAAAATTTAACTATTCTTCGATTGCACTTTATTTATTTTATCGGGCATTGAATTGATAACTTCCTAAATAGGAACGGTACTTTATCGTATCGTAAAAAGTTCTCAAAAAGCACATAAGTAAATATTTTCATGTGCTTTTCGAGAATTTTGTTTATTCAAAGTTATATATACGTAATATTATTTTAAGTATTATTTTCATATACGTTCTAAGTATATTGTTCCGTTATGCGTTCGTATTAAACACTAAACACATTAAAAATAATTTCTATAATTACTGTAATTTATCAATAAATATAATTTTGTTATCTGATTTTGTTTTTGTTACTTGTTTTCTTTTATGCTTGGTACTTTAGCTTTTGTTATTCTACAATTTTAAGGAGGAGTGAAACCCGTATATCGAAAAAAAAAAGGTTTCCAGTCTGGAAAACAATTTAACATAAATAAGAAGTTAATCGAAAGCATCATTTCATTAAATTACATTAAAAAAAAACTTTACATTAACAATCAATTCGAATCTCATATCAAAAATATTGGTAACCATAAATTTTGTTTCTGTTGCTTTAAAGCTTATCAAAATATAATTTTCGGTCTTCCACCAGTCAATCTTATCTCATTTTAAAGGGAATCGGCTAAAGCGTAATTGCACGCTTCTAGTTCAAATATTTGCTGAGGTTTAATGCTCAGCTTTCCACATATGCCTTAACACACTTTAAAATATTTAAAGTCTAATATGTTTACACTTAGAGAAAGTTTATACACCACGTTTTTTAATGAGGTCGATGCAATGCTTTGCAAAGAATTTTAGCACGTAAGTCTTTAACTAATTGACGAAAAGCTTTGCGGCGAGATGAGTTTTCGTTTCTCGTTGCACACTTCGATTGACATTTCCCTAAAGAGATATAGATATATATATATGAATATAGAGAAGGGATTTCAAAAAATAAGCACTTAATAAATAATAGTATGTATACAGAAACGGATGAACAAGCGGCGAGTGCGGCAAGGGTGTTAAAGCAACATCTCAAGACAATTTAAAATGGCTAGCAAAAAAAAAACAACGAAGAAATGCATGCAGATACACATACATACATACGTGTATGTGTGTGCGAGCATACATGTAAACAGACAGTCGCACATGCATGTATTTTTGTTTTTTTTTTTAATTTTTGCAAAGCTCATGAAGATGCCGAAGGACGCACACACATGCTAAAGGAGGAACGAATTACCTGTGTGAGTGTGTGTTGTCCGTGTGTATGTGTGTCTGTGTGTGTTGTATGTCTGGGATTGTTCCACCCTCAACGTTCATGCAAACTCGAAGAAAAACAAGAGTAGAAGCGCACACACACACACACACTCATACACACACACAGTTTGTTTCGTTCACCCCCCCCCCCCCCCGTTCCCCCCCCCCCCCCTCAAACGAACCAACATTTTTTGCGACCATTTTCATTTTGCTCGCCTTCGACCACTGTCGTTTTTTTTTCCGTTCTTTCTTTTTTCTATTAGCAGCGGCATACGGTTACCGTTACCTCCTCCTGTCGCACTTCCCCTACAGGGTGTAGCATATCTTACCCTCTAGCGACTCGCACACACACACACACACACACTAACACACACTGAGTGGTAGCAGGATGAGGACAACAGTAGATATTCATTGGCGCAGAGACCCCTCGGCCGCCATCCCTCGTGTGCGTGTGTTGTGCTGAAGAATTAGAAAAAAGTCTACGGAAAAACAGAGAAAGAGAACAGAGGTTAAAAAATGTGCAAAAGAAAGTAAAAAAAAAAGAAGATATATATATACATATATATACATGTGCACAGTTATGCACATTTGTATGTGGGCACATAGATACTCGGCAATACATAGTATAGGTTTACAGTTTAAGATATGCATGCATATATATATATATATATTTATGCCAAAACATACACATAATAAAATGTAAAGTTTCAAGCACACTGGAGCAGAACCCTGCGGTCTCAGCGCCAAACTCACATTAAGCAAAAATGGGAGTTCACATTCTGTCTGGTCAAATGAAATCGTGTGAATTATTGGAGATTATAGAGTTACTGACATTAGTTAGCAATCTTTAATCTTAGAAATCTTAAAAATTAAATAAGTGAAGTTGTATACAATTATTTTGAAATTTAAACTTAATATATATTTTTTTAAATTTATTTTTTCATAGTTTTAGTTTTATTTTTCTGGCAATAACTAAATTTAGTTCAAGAACACATAACTGTTTATCGAGATTATTGCATGTATGAAGGGTGAAGCGGAAGGGAAGATCCAAGGGATGATAACGCTTCAGTTAGCGGAGACGCAGGCTGTTGTCGGGGAGTTGGAGAGGACTGCAAGTAAAAATAAAATAATGTGTTTTTTAAAGGAAAGGTTATTTCATCATTTTTTTTTTTGGGAAACTTCTAAGGGAAGATAGGGTATAAAAAGCTCTCTCAGAAGGGAGTTAAAAATATGTGTGTACAAAGTCCGTCTGTCCGTACGAACGTACATATTTTAATACTATTAAAAATTTATTTTATTTTGTTTTATTTAGTGATTACATTCCTAAACTTAAAGAAAAATGCTTTTGCCATGCCCACTTAGATCACGAAGATCCATAACTCTTACAATTTTAAAACTACACTCAACAAAATGTAGCAGATAGTTTTTGATGACGATATTTTTCATAACATATAATAACACAATAGTAATTCAAACCGTTTCCAGACTATATTGAAAGTATGGATATAGTTACAAACTATCTATTGAATATTAACTGTAACAACCGAATGCAACGTTCATATTATCTGCTATTGCACTGTCAAGAATATACAAAGTTTAGAGTATCTTATAAGTATCTTAACAGTCCAAGTTTATGCTTAGATGCAATACGATATATATATAGAGTTTCGTATATGCTTGGCAGACTGTGCGAATAGTTTGTATGCATTTTTGAAGATTGTGTATTCGGGCTCTCGCACTTCCCCTCTGCAGCGACCAGCCGCCACTGACCCATGTCCATTTATATTCGCCTTTCTCTTTGCCCCTCTACGCACTCACACACACACATATACACACACAACTGTTCCTATTATCGCAATCTCATTTGCCGGCGATTCGCAGAACTGCCGTTGGCTGGCTAGTGGCCGGACAGCGGACAGCGGCAGCCTGTAATACTCGCCATTTTTATGCGCTGCAAAAGGACGAAGGAGCAAAGCAGCCGGGACTGGGACCTGTGCCATGAATAAAAACTGCAGTGGCAAACACAGTCTCGGCCAAATGACGAGCACCAGCAGCAGCAGCAATAGCAATAGCAGCAGCAGCAGCAGCGAATCGGCGGGAGTGCAAACAAACCGTTGGCGACCAACCAACCAGAGAACACCGCACGCGGGTTGTCTGACTGCCCGACTGCCCGACGACTGCTGCCTGGCTGCCTGGCTGCCTGCTTGTCTGCGTCTGCTTTGCCTTCGTCTTCGTTCTCGTCCACGTCCTCGTCCTCGCCCTCGTCCTCGTCCTCGTTCCCGTGCCCAGCTTGCACCTACTCCCATATTTCTTGTGGATTATGAAGGTGTATATCGATGCGGGTTTCTCATATATATCTACTCGCTTATATATATATTTATATATATATAGATTTTTATATACATATATATTTCTTGCTTTAACTATTTTGATCCATACATTAAAATACCTAAATATGGTAAAAAGAATAAAGAACATTTTGTAAAACTATTTTTTTTATATATAACTATATACAAATATATATTTATATATATTTCTTGTTTTAACTATTTTTCAGTTTTTTCTATATTATTTTGTATTTTTTAATTTTTGTGTATCCATTAAAATAACTAAATGTGGCAATAAGCTTTTTTAATATACAACTATTTTTTTATATACATAAATATTTAACTATTAACTTTAACTATTTTTTAGTTTTTTCTATTATATTTTGTATTTCTGATTTTTGTGTATCCACTAAAATAGCTAAATATGATAAAAAGCTTAACGAGCATTTTTTAATACACAACTATTTTTTTATATATA
>SCDT01001050.1:23682-47473 GCA_004143765.1 Drosophila melanica
TTCCTTGCAAAATATTAAAGTGAGAAATATTAAAGTGAGAATCACTTTATTATTCCTTGTAAAATATTTAAGTGAGAGTATTAACTTTAATATTTAGCAAGGAATATAATAAATATAGTTTTTTAATATTTTTATCTATATAAAATGAGTGCGATTCCTTAAATTTGCGCAATCACACTTTTTTATCAGCAGCAAACATTGCCATTTTATGCACAAACAAAAAATTACTTTTTTAATATTTTTTTATGCAAATCTTTGAAAAATTTCTTTAAAGCAAATTCCAATTTCTGCGTAAATATGTTGCTTAGCCAAAACGAGTTAATCCTGTTTTTATAGAAATTCCATAAAAATCCTTTAAAACTATTTTAAATCGAATGGAAAACAAAAATGCTTCCTGGCGAGAACTTTTTGTCAAATTTCCGGTCTTAAAAGCAGATTTTTCAAAATTTGCACTGAGCTTTGTTAATATTTTGTTTAAAAAAAAAATAGTTTTCCACCCAGGCGGTATATATTAAAAAAAATTTCAATGCAGTCATTGTTAAATTTTCATATTGATCCTTGAAATTAAAGTTGCGCCCCTGCAGATGAAGAATAAACAGTTGCTTATAACGGTTATTCGCCATTTTCAGGGGATTGCGAATTGAATTTTCCATAATACGGCCTTAGTATGCACTTTTGTGCAAAGTCTGTAAAAGACTCCTGCGACCTTCACCAGAGGGGACAAATAGATTTATATGTATATATATATATTTTCCCCTGGCAAAACTAAAAAGTGCATTACTGAATACGCGATAATTAGCAAGTTGAATACTTTGCGTGATTTGGACTGAGTGGGCCGTGAGTCAGATTCTGTTCTGTGAACCGACAGCTGGTAGTCATAATAATCCTTTCATATGCTTTGAAAGAGGTAATATCTCTTTGGCCATGACGGTTTTCATTATGTTAACGAGATGCTGCTCTTCTTTTGAATGGAAAATTGCGTGAGAAATGCAAGTAATATTCCTATCATGAACTTTAACTGAATTGAAAATCTACTTGACGACCTTGACTAGTGCAGTAACACTTTAAGACTCCGTAAAACTCGGTTACGGGTTGGAGAATCTTAAAGTGTTTCCAAAGAAATTTTTAAAACTATTTTTTACATTTTAAAGTATCAAAGTATCGAAAAATATACGTATGACAATATACAATTTTCTGTTTTGGAGCCTCTAGCTCTTATAATACTATATGTTCTCAACGAAATTATATCTACTTTAAATTAAAATAGATTGAATACCATTTAATGGGGGCTTTTATATAATCATATACAAATAAACTTGCAGCTGGTTGTCGGAGATATTTTTTGATAATTTAGTATTATTTGCCTTGGACTAAAACAATAGTTAATCAGACATATTGTTCATGTGCCAGAAATTAGCTAAATTAATTTTATATTGGGTGCTTACACAGATTGTTAAGGCGTCCTTTATGAATATCCGGCGATTGAAATTTATTTTCGTGGTGGTATTTTGCAGGTGAACGGCCGTACAAATGCCACTTGCCGGACTGCGGTCGAGCTTTCATACAGCTGTCCAATCTGCAGCAGCATCTGCGCAACCACGATGCCCAGGTAGAGCGAGCCAAGAATCGGCCATTTCATTGCAACATCTGCGGCAAGGGATTCGCAACGGAGTCCAGTCTACGTACGCACACATCCAAGGTGAGTTGAGTATTCGCGTATCGGGCCTTAAGGCCATGTGTCGCTCCGTAAAGTTTCATGCCCACACCGAACACCCGAAACACCAAACACTAAAACAAGGTCCACAAACTCAAATCGCCCATTTCTTTTGTGCTTTTGCCCGCTGCCGATTCCACAACGCACCACCATTATCAATTGCCATCAATTCTTTAAATGCACGCACGAAAACGCAAACTGGCATCTCATCCGACAATCCACATCTCCACGCCTCACCTCAGGAGCTACAGCTGCATCTTGGTGTCTTGCAGCAGCATGCGGCACTTATTGGTGGTCCCAATGCGACCTCATGCCCGGTGTGCCACAAGCTCTTCCTTGGCACCGAGGCGCTAATGGACCACATGAAGCATGTCCACAAGGAGAAGTCGCCGCCGCCAAGCGAGCCACGTAAGAAACCATTCACAAAAGCATTCACGGGTCTTTTCTTTAACACATATTTCTATATATCACTCGCAGCCACTCAATTCAGTGACGGTATTCATGGCGGCAGTGGCAACGGTGGGGCCGGACCCGGTTCACTTGCAGCGCAATGCGGGTCCGAATTGAGCTGCGCACAACCGTCAACGACAAGCGGATCCAGCTTAAATGACAGCTACCTCGGCAAACGACGAACTGCGAACCATCCCTGTCCCGTCTGCGGCAAACACTACGTCAACGAGGGATCCTTGCGCAAGCATTTAGCCTGTCACGCCGAAACCTCCCAGCTGACGAGCAGTTTGCGCATGTGGCCATGCTCCGTTTGTCAGGCCGTTTTTACCCATGAGAACGGTAAGTAAATGATTAATCTACGATTATAGACATTCTAGTTGACTATATGGCAGATATATTCTATCGACTCAAACGAACTAAACGAACGAAAAACGGACTCAAAAGAACGAACGAACTCTTTTGGGACTCGAACGAACTAAAATAAACTAACTGAACGAATAGTTCGTTCAGTGAAAATTTAACGACTGAACTTACTCTTAAAATTGAACTACGAGGTACAACTCTAGGATACTGTACTTGACTAACAACTGACTGACTGCCTTGCTGAACATAATCAATTAATTAATTAATTAATTTCTCGATTGCTGATCAAACATTCAAGCTAACCTCTGAAGAAATGCCACAAATAAAATTATGCCCCTTAATGTATCAGAAAAAATAGATGTGGTGAATGTTACAAAAAAAAAAAAAAAAGTTCAGTTTTTTTACTCAGTGTTATTAACAGTTAATTATTATTTGCAAGTGTACTTAATATATTTAACATATAATTTAAAATGTAGTCAGCTTATTGATTTAGTGTAAAAGTGTCAAACAAAACTTATTGGATCTTTGGTCTATTCTTGTGTTTCAGGTCTACTAACACATATGGACCACATGCGCATGGATCCCAAACATCAGTTTGCGGCGCAATACGTTCTGGTAAGTAGACTCGATCTAACTAGCTTTATATTTAGGTGACGTAATCTGTATAACAGTTTGCATTGATTAATTTCGATGCACTTCTCGAAAGTAGACTCGTCTATTATCATCAAACAAGGTAACAAAACAAACTGACAGACTGACAAAGAGATAGAAAGGGAAAGGAGTTGGCTAAATCGACTAAATCGACAATCAATGAATTCATATACATGTACACATAATTGTGTGGGTAAAGTAGGATTTTTACTTATTCAGCTGTTTGTGACTGTGTTGTATAGACTTAGTTTAGAAACTGTTAAAGACATTCTTTTCCAAGCGCAACTAGATGAAGTGTGCAGAATATGGCGTATGCTTTTACAAAGACAATATAAGTATAATAAAATAACATAGGGTATTGTCACGGTCGGTATTTATGCATCTTGATCTACACACACACACACATATGCAAATGCCCAGCTGGCACTCTGAGAGAGTGAGAGCGCAAATTCTTCAAATTTACAATTTTACAATCAAAATCAAGCTGCTTTGTAGCCTTTTGTTGTACTGCGTTACGCATCATTGTATTTATATTGTCTTTGGTTTGTGTGTGTCTCGCTTTTATTTATGAAAACGCAATTGGTGGTGAGAATCTCCTGAAGAGACTGTTGGCCCGTGCCACAGCATTCCACGCATTCCCTGCTGGATTATCGTCAATTATTACTTCTGTGGGTCGTGTTACCTATTTTAGGCACTCTAAAGTGGAAGCCGTCCTTGAGCAGTCCAATACAGTTCTGAATTCTGATATGACTCGCAGTGCGCTGAGTCTGAGCCTAGACTAACACGGTTGGCAATATCGTAATTGGGGTTTTCCGCAACTGTTCAGCTTTCTTCTGGGCATGGGTGACTCGCAGGCATTTATTATGTCCTCAACCGAGCCTTGGGTTGAATTTCACTCGGAACGGCGCAGAAAATCGGTTCCGTATATCCATACTGATCGTTGCATTTGCTCCTTTGTCGTACAGAGCTCGGCTGCTGTCAATTAAACCATAAATAAGCTGATGGATGGAACGCCTTTTGCCATCATCCAGCTTTTGTGCAAAGTGCAAAATTGCTACCATGCAACTTCTGGGGTAGTTCCGGCCTTGCGCCTGTCGTCTGTATCGTGGCGGGTCGCTCGCCAACCGGTGACCTTACCATTCTGCTACTCTTAGCAAACACCTTCTCCATCTCCGTCTTTACTTGTTGCGACTCGCTTTGTATTCGAATTAGGATTTGAATTATGGCGGACAAGCCAAAAAAAAGCGTTTCAGCTGTGTGGCCCTGAACCATATGATCAGGCTTGCCATCTAACTCTAAAATTTTATGTTGCATATGATTATTAATCGATAGAATAACATATAGATATATTTCTTATCGATAAATGACAGTTGGTGAGTTGCATTGGAAAAATGGCGGTTGGCACAGTATTCAACAAAAGCTAAGCTCACAGGCGTTCCCGATGAGGGCACTCTTACTTGTTTTGAATGTGATTATAACAAGGTCATTTATGTATATTTAACGATTTTTCATTTCAGTCTCGGGCGGCGGCAGAGCAACGCGAACGCGAAACTTTATTGGCGGCGACATTGGCTGCCTCATCGACGAGTAGCGGAGTCAGAGATGCGGCGAATATGCTGCCGTTGGGCGTAACTGCTGGCGGATCCAATTCACTGTGCCCGTCGCCATCGGCGAATTCAGAGTGTTCGTCGAATGGTCGTCTGTCGTCGTCATCGACGTCAGATCAGGAGCAGGACCAGGGAATTAGCGAGAATGAGAACAGCAGTCAAAACAATAACATTAGCAACGTAAACAATAACAATAATAGCATTAACAATAACAATAACAACAACTGCAGCTCAAGCAAAATCAATTTGAACGAGCTGCGACTGCCCAGTTCCAACCAGTACAGTATGGACGCTGAGCTCCATGCCAACAGAATGTCCCTAATGGCAGCCGCCTCAGCAGCGGCGGCCGCGGTCGCCGCCTCAGCTGGCTCAAGGTCACAGGATGGCACAATTGAAGCGGTCACTGCCGGACCCGGAAGCGCGGTAGTCCAGGCGGCAGTGGTCAATCTGGCCGCAGCCATGCGCATGAACAATCCCGCCAATCACCAACAACAGGTAAGTCCCATTATCTGAGTAGAACCTTTTTGAAATAATTGATATTTAAGCATGCCTTGAATCGAACCAGTTGCTCAAAGCAGCCTAAGCACCAATTATATTTTGTAAATCAATTAAGGCGCCTTAAAAATAAGCTTTACTTAACCTAAAACCTATTTAAAAGATTTGACTGAACGCCCAAACAGGTATTTAGGCCAGTTAGAGCTTAAAGAGGCTGAGCATAGCCTCAGGGTGGGCTGCGAGGTATATCAAAAAGTCAACAAAGCGCAAAGTATCGCAAAGTCCAGATCAGACTCTGACACTAACTCACACAGAGAAGTTGCTCAGCTAGCCAAATCGACTTGTCTATTCAGGAAGTGGGGCTTGAAGAAATCATCATCGAAGCAATGGCTTTTAAAATGGCCAAGGCAGCCGGCTGTGACCGACATAGGCTGGGATCTCCTGCATAGGATCTTCAAGAAATGCCTGCTTAGCTCAAAAGATTGTACAATATAATACACACTGAAAAATCGACAGCACTGACCGATATTTAGGACTAACGCTGGATAGAACACTAAATAAAAAAATAGAAGATATATAATATAATCCAATTATACAACGCACTCCTCAAACCAGTTTAGATGTACGGTATCCAACTATGGGTAGGGGTCAGTAATTCGAATATTAATATTATAACCGAGAAGGCTGACTGTGTATATCCCGAACCCCGTAATCTGTCATTAAAAGCATTTCAATACCCTTTCTTTCATATAGAAACCGTAGAAACTAGAAACTTATAAGCTAAAGGTATAATTATTATATTCTGGTCTTGATAAGAGCATTGAAATGTATGTAAAAACCAAAGTCTGCAGGATTTTATTTGATTTTGTTGTTGTTTTTATTTTACATTTAGGCCAATTGGGGGAGGTATCCAACATTTTAACTCCTTACAATTTGCGAACTTATTGAACGCTCTAGATCTGAAAGTTTATATAATATGCTAAAAACCGGGTCAACTTAGCCTGACTAAGCCTGACAGACAGGTAGACAGACAGACCGACATGGCTAAATCAAAATGATGATCCTCGTTCTTTCCACAAAGCCATTATATCCTGTTTAACCATTTGCAATGCGTTCAGGGTATAATTATTCCAATGATATAATTATTCCAATCGAAGTTGTGGCGGGTGATCACTAACAGAACTTGGCATCGTCAGTGTGCATGTAGAGATAAACAGGCTACAGAAAAGGTCCAGGAAAGGTTTTCTGACCACGTAAGCCACCGTTTACAAAAAGTCTATTAGGAAATTGAAACGACATTATCAATTGGATTTTTGCTTCACCCAAAGTTAGTACTAAATTATTAAAAAACAAAAAAAGCTAGCCTTAAATTAAAATCTAAGAACTTTTGACTGCCAGGATCTTTAGCTCGCAAAGTAAAAACACTATGATTTGTTGTAGATTTTTAAAATAATTTTAACCAAAGCTGAACAACATGCAACCAGTTTTGATTTCGCAGCAATAAGTCTCTTTTTTGACATTTTTTAATCTTTTGGTTTTTTTGTTCGTATTTTAGCCCGGCGAACACCAGTTGCACCAGCAAAACCACCAGCAACAGCAGCAGCAGCAGGCGCAGCACCAACACCATCAACAGCAGCTGACCCATCTGCCGCTGCTGTCGCCGCTGGGAAGCCAACAGACACATCCCGGCAGTAATAGCACGCGGCGCTCGCCGACTATAAACGTGCCAACCTTGCAAATGCAGACGGACACATCGTCGGTGATGATGAGCATGATGCGCGGCTCCTTGGATCGCGGCCTGGACACTGGTCTGGGCGGCATGCATCAAATGGAGGCGCTACATCATCAGCACCACCAAGCGTCCAATTACTCGCAGCACGCTGTGGCGCCCAGTTCGCAGCAGGCCGCGGCGCATCCGCAGCACAGCCACCATCCGGAGTCGGCGCTGCGGATGCACCAGCAGGCCGAGGCCATAATACGATCCCACACAGAAGCCGCGTTCCGTCTGGCTGCCTCGGTGGCGGCCACGAACAGTGGCAACAGTGCCAGCGCGACGCCCATCAAGAGCGAATCGTCGGTGCAGCAACAGCAACGCCAGGTGAATGGCAGTGAGCTGATTTCGTCGCCGCATCGTTTCCAGTCGAGTTCGAACCAAACGCCGCATCCGCATCCGCACTCGCATCCGCATCCGCAGCAGGAGCAGCAGGCCAATCCGCACAACTCATGAAGTCTGGGCGACTTGCTACATGGCCATCAGACACATCCCTAGCCTCAGAACGCGAACACCCTGTATCAGCAGCACCCAGTACAACGAACTGAATCTGGATCTGTGTCATTGCTGTGATTTTCAAATTTTGCATACATGTAGAAGGTCCACGAACGAGTGAACACGAGACTAGGGACACCGTTCATACAACAAAAAAGAAAATCCTTGAACGATAACTGCATAGAAAGTCATCTCTAGGAAGATACAATATACATATATGTACTTACCCGTGTGTATCTTACATAAGTGAGTGTGTACAAACATATATGTATCGTGTATGCATACATTTAGTCTACATACCAACGAAAAACACCATGTACAATATATTATTGTATGCATCTACTCAAATGCTGCGTATTTTAAGAGAAAACAGAACTAAAGCTCACAAAAAAAAAAAGAGGAAACACTTCAGAGCCACTTTTTGGTATTCAATATAAACACTTTTAAAAAGACCGAACTATTACATTTTTTTTGTTAGTTTAGCTCAAAAAGCTTTTCACACAAGTTTTTTCCATAAACTTTTATTTTATTTCATTCCACTCCAGGACAGAAATTGTATTTTGAGATCGGTCTGTTCATATACACAGATAGACGCAACATCACCCTTTTATCCATATTCAATGGGTTCTGAAATAATTGAACATTCCGTTAATCTTATTATTGCTTTTTTATGTCAGAATGAAAATGCATTTTTTAAGTATTCGTATATGTATATATATGCAGAAACGAGTGTGAAAATGGTCAGAAACATATTATTTGCTAGAATTAAATCAAAGAGCACAATTTCAAAAGTTTTTATTTTTAGGATATTTAAACGAATATAAATTCTGGCCCAAAGCTAAAACTTTATGTATTTAATTTAAGGATTGGTCTGCATAAACTGAGGGTATTCAAAAAAGTTCTAGCAAATTTCGTAATAATATATTTGAGATTTTATTTAGTTAGCAACATGTACACAAATATATAGATATATATATGTGAACACTATCTATTTACTAGAGAGCTGCACGAATGATTTTTGAAAAATAAAGAAAAAGGACTTTCTATTGTGAAGCTCTCTAAAAGTTTGTACATGTGTATGCCAATTCAGATCAACGAATGTACTTTAAATCGGAAGATCTCAATCGCGAATTGAGCTGAATTACGCAGGATTTGGAATCGGGTCGCTTTGAAGGTTGCCCCCCCCCAAATTTATTTCACACCTCATGTGCAATAGATTTCCAGTTTTTACTATACTTAACGAAAACTAGAAACATTCACAATATATAAAACTACATTTTGAATTTGTATAAAGAGGGTATGTAATAAGATTAAAAATATGTATATACTTATAAGTATATAAAATAATTAAATCGCTAAAAAATTACCACTTGTTTTAATTCTCAAAAAACATCTTACATCAAGTTGTGTAAATATGTACTATGCTAACTTATATAGAAGTTCGATATTGGTGCTAGTTGGCGTATCTGTTAGGATCCGATCACAAAACAGAGACGTGGATTTATCGGCTCAGCTGCAGATACTGATCACGAACATATGGACCTTATAGGGTCGTCACAAAATTAAAAGTAGCCGAAAAAATCGATGCTTTGATGGGAGCGGAGAGTATTTACTTATTATTATCTATATAATCTATATGCAACTTGCATAACAATATCGAAGTTTCATAAATTTCCGCAACTTAAATGTATTCACTATTTAAAAGCTTAAGTTAAAGCTGCAGCTAATATTGAGTTATTTAGGAGGTGCTATAATGGCTTGTTAATCAAACAACAAAAGGCTCTGCTATTTTTATTTATGATGTAGTTTTTATTATTATAAGTAATTGGTGTAGATATACATACATACTCTCGCTTATGGTTTAGAAGTTCTGTTATTCATTCACAAAATGGATAAATTGTATACTTTAATTGGTAAGTGTGTTAGTTTCGACTTTCGGACTTAAAATTATGTAGGCATGCAATTTTGCATGTACGGATAGACTTATTTAAAACTAATACGCCCAACCACGCGCGTTCTTGTCCCTTACTGACGGTGGTGATGATCCTTTACAAATGGAAGTATTTTAGGACGACAAGCATTTGCCAGCTCCATCCCGTTACAACTGAACTGAAGACACTGTACAATTGAATTCTCCAATTAGTTCGGAAATGTAAATGATAATCATTCAGTGCCCTGCAAGCCAGTGCTTCGGGCACGTTTCTGTGGCGAGCTGTAGCTGCTGGCAGCAGATGTGCCAGTCTTTTCCTGGGCACGCTTTAAGTTGGTTGCATTTGCGGCGCCTTGCAGCTTCGTTGTTGTCGGATCTGCAAATAGTTTTCATTTACATTTAAAATATTTTAGGGAAGAAATTTCAAATTTCAAATACCTTGCAGCCATCTGACTTGTGTCGCTGGGCCATAGCCCTTCTGATTGCGCGCAGCGATACGGAAGATAATAGCCGGCTTGTTGGAGCAGTCAACGTGTGCATTTGAGAGCGACGCATTGGGCACTGTGCACTGGTTTGCCGCACCAACGTAAACGCGTACGAATGCCAGCTGTGGCGACGCTACCTTGTCCTTTGTAGTGGGTTTTACGGCAAGATACACCGAGTACTCGACAATCTCCTTGGTCTTCTGCGCCGGCGGCGGCTCCCATGTCAAGTGCGCACCTTCCTTAACATCCTTCGAGATTTTAATGGCCGATGGGGCTCCAGGGAAACCAGGTAAACACGTCTTGAAACTTGATATCTGAAAAAGTAAACATTCATTTAACTCATTAAAGAGATTTATAAATAATGACAGTTTCTTTTAGAATTTAGTATTTAAACTTATAGATTTTAAGTGTAATCGATTTGCCAAGCATGGAATATATATACGCAGTAGTAAAGAAAAGCTTTGTGTTCATATGGAATGACAGACGGACATATGGACAGCAAGACAGACAATTTCAGTTCGTAAACGAGTATTAAAATAAACACGCCGCTACTTGCGCACCACTTACGGGTTGTGCTTCTTCTTTACTCAGGACTAGAATATAGGAAATAGTTTTTTGAATAACTTTAGTGTGTTTAGGCGAATATCAATTAAATTTAAGTTTCAAGTTCAAATTGAGCAAATAAGTCTAAGGTTGTGCGTATCAAATTGTGAAATCTATCTAAATATACCCTTACATATACATATACATATATATATATAACCCCTAACGGTTTACGTATTTTCGAAACATATAACATTACAAGATAGACATTACAATGGTAGACAAAACCCCAAAAACTGTAGAACTGTAGAAATTAAATAGTAAATACTCAACCAACCTCTCCCCATTCGCCACGACCACATGTATTGAGGGCGGCAAGACGAAAGCGATAGGCGGTTCCGGGATCCAAACTAACGCGTGGATATTGAGCTAAATCGGGCAGATTATCGGCATCGAAGTTTTCAAGCTGAGCCTCGTTAAAGTATTTATAATCAATATAGCTGGTTACAGTGTGCGACAGTTCCTTGAATATGCCCACTGTGTGCCATTTATCGTTGTCGTCAATTGGATTGGTAACGCTAATAGGGAGCTGCAAAATACGAACAAAATTACAATGATAACCAATGAAACGCATTTGAATCGCTTACATTGTTGTCATTGCAGCCTTTCGGTTGTTCAGTTGGTTTATAACTTATACTGCTGAGATGGGCGACGGTCGACGAACTATCCAGCAGGCTCCTGGCCGACTGACTTGAATCTGCCGAAGCGGTAGCCGCCTGCATCATAGCTGCCGACGCCAAGGCCTCCAAGTGAGAACCGTCAACTGCAATTGGAAACCACAATATTAGCTGTTAAACAAAAGGACTCATATGGAGTGGGAGCTATACAAACCGTTCTGGTGATGGTGCTGCCGGACAAGGGGCATCGATAATAGACTTTGGTCCGCATCAGATTCGCTGGTAGTGGATATGGCGGTATCTTTGAAGATGCCACCACTGCTGCCCAAGACCTCACCGGACTTGATAGTGGTTAGTATATTGGCGGCCTCAGTCTCAGATGCGGTTGGCTGATTGCACTCCGATGCAGTCGTTGTAACGGCTGTGAGGAAACTAGCCTGTAAAAATCAAAATTTAAATTACAATTTGGAAAAATTAAGCAGTCGATTTATATTTACATTCGAATCAATATTATCGGATGTGCGCTCTTCCGATATTGCGTTCTTTTCTCCGGTTGCAGTCAAAGTTTTCTGTACATCCGTCGTACTGCTAACACCGGAAATATCGTCGAGAGTCTCCACTTTTTTCATTTCTGTCGCCGTGTCCTGGCTATCAGACATACTAACGCTCTCCGATCCTGGGGCAGGCGTCGCAGACTGAACTGTTGTCGATGTTGACGTTGACGTAGCGGCGGCATCGTCTTCCTCAATGTCTTCGGGCTCTTGGCCATCATTTGAATGGGGCGGCTTTAGTAGGTCGTCGGTGCCATCCAGCTGTTCAATAATATCATCAATGGGATCGGTATCGGCGCAACCCGAGTCAGCTATGGTGGCAATGGTAACCGCTGTTTCCACAGCGCTATTGTCCTTCTCCTTCAGCTGCACCGCCGCCTTTACTGGCGCACTTCTGGCGGCCAAGGTCAATGTGCGTTGACCGCCCGGACCGCCTGCAGCGCCAGTGTTGAATATGTTGACAAAGCCTTTTCTCGCAGCCGCTGCGCCAGGCAGCATCACCAGCTTGTTGGTGGAGCTGGTGCCCGGCGAGCCAATGGCGGAATTGGCACTCATTACGGTCACCGGCTTGCCGCCAATATACACGGCGGTCTTCTGCTGCAACGATGTGGCGGTCAGTTTCTGGGACGTCATGTGACTTGTGCCACCGGCCAGATGTGTGGCCGCCGCCGATTGGGGCAGGGTCAGTGTAATCGGTCGTCCAGTGGTCGTGCCAGCGGCGCCCGGTATGTTGCGCACCATTTTCACATTGCTTTGGGTGGATATCACCGTTCGCTGGCCGCCAACGGCAATGGGCGTGGCTGTTGTGCCCGTCGAGCCGACAATGCTCACGATGCTGGTGCCGCCCGTGGAGCTGCCGGCGCTGCTCATCACCGAGCTGGCCGGCACTGTGCGCAGACTGGAGCCAGTGGTCACAATGATTATCTGCTGGTTGCCTATCTGGGCGCCCTGCTTGTTGGTTATGACAAAAGCCGGTTTGCCGCCCATCACGTTGGGCGTCACTTTGCCCATCTGCAGAATATTCGAATTCTTCATGATCAGCTTGCCGCCAGAGACGGTATGCGGTGACACCAGCTTCAGTACGTTGCCCGAAACTATTGATTTTTGCTGGTGCTGCAACGGCGACTGGTGCTGCCCGCCACTTCCTCCTGCCGCTGACGTTGACGTCGCCATCGCAGTTGTGCCAGCAGCCATTACCGTCTTTGGCTGAACACTGCTGCCGCTTGATGCAATCTATTTAGAAAACAGAAACCAAAAAAACAAGTTAAAACACTGCAGTCAGTTAACGCAAACGTTTTACTAGTTCATTTTCTTAATTATTGTTACTTCAACAAAATATGCATTATTTTTTTCGTAGCCGAACATTTTTACCTATCTTTGAAGTAGGTGATCAGTAATCTACATTATATCTGAGGTCTCTAGGGAACTTTGGGGGATTAAGGATTTCGCTCTTCTTGTTGGTGGGACTGGACTGGGCTGCTTTCTAGTGGGCGTGACCATAGCCGGATATCAAGGTCGCAAAGTAAGTGACCTTAACTTTTAAATTGTGAGAAAACTCGCCTTTTATCGATTTTCGATGTTGTGGGTGCGGCAAAAATCCTTACACACGAGTATATATGCAAAATTGCAAATCGCTAGATTCAATAGATGCGAAAAACGTTCATACAAGTAGACGGACGGATAGACGGACATTGAAGAAATCCAATGCACTATTTTCATTTCGTGAACGAGTATAAGAATTGAATTTAAACAAGTTAGATTGCTCTAATCAGGAGCACTCGAATCGTCAATATCCTGAATTGAGCATCTCTTTTTACACATATTTGCGCATTCACACATATACACACACACACCCACACACAGACACAGCATCCGAGCGCGGTTTGCTCAGCTGTACTCAATTTAAGGTTGCTTATCTTTTTTCTATTATTGAAAAATTGCCAGTTATCGATCATTTGATTTGTGAGTGCGTTTCAAAATTTCAGGACAAACTTCGACAATAACAGCCTCAACTAATGTTTAGTTATACATATGGAGAAACTTAATACTAAATCCAACTAACAACTAACTAACAACCAAAACTGGACGAAAGATGATTCGAACGAATGATTCAACGAATCATCTTTCGTCCAGTTTTGGTTGTTAGTTAGTTGTTAGTTGGATTTAGTATAAAGTTTCTCCATATGTATAACTAAACTGGACGAAAGATGATTCCTACCAACGAATCATCTTTCGTCCAGTTTTGGTTGTTACTCTTTCAACTTATGTTCTTACCTGAATTTGTGTGGATCCCGAGGCCAACTGTTGATTGCAAATGGAGATGGCCTGGCCCTGCGTCGTGCCCTTCGCAATATTGAAGTTGACCTTGGGCAGCGTCTGGACTGCCATGCCACCACTGCTGGTCTTAACGAACTGCAGCTGCACGTTTGAGCCAAGGGTGAGCGGCTTCTGTATGAAGTACTGTTTGCCGCCGAGCGATGTTGTTGTCGCCACCGAGGTCGTTGTCTGGGCGCCACCGCTGGAGAGCTGCACCGTTGCGCTGGGCTGGGCGGCTTTCAATATTGTCGTGGTGCCAGTTCCACCTGCACCCGCACTGTTGCTATACGTTGTTGTGGCCAGGCGCAGTGTTTGGCCAGCGGATACGCCCGCCGTTGTCGAAACGCCGGGAATCAGACGCAACGCGGCTGTTGATGTCTGCGAGGTGAGCACGATGCCAGTGGGCGCGGCCGAGTTTGCCACGCGAACTGCAACATTTTGGCCAGTGATGGTGCTGCCCTCAACTGGAGTCGTCGTTGCGGACGTCTTAATGGTGGACGAACCGGGTCGAAACTTCTGCAAAATGGTGCCGCCGCTGCTGCTGTTTGCCGCAGTGCCGCCGGATGATGCGGTGCTGCTAATTATTGAAAGTTGCGGCTGCTGCACTGCGACTGTCGGCGACGCAGTCGCAGTCGCAGTCGCAGAGACGCCCGATGAAGCAGCTGCCTTGACTTGTGTCGGCGACTGGGCGACGAAAACAGCGCTGCCCAAGCCCTGAGATTGGCCAATTGTCGACTTGGCTAGGGCCGTCGTCATGGGCTGCACTGTAGCCACTGAGGGATTATTTGCTGCCGTTAGCTGCAGCACTGAAATCGGATTCTTCTCGAACTTCAACGCCGCAGACGCGACTAATGGCGTGCTCTCGGATCCGTTGGCGGTGGTTGTTGGCTGCTGGACTAGACTCTGAGTCGGCTTAGCGCTGCCCACTGGCGCCGCCTGCTCGATCTTTTGGATTTGAAGTACATAGGCAGCGGCAAAGGTTGTTGCCGTCCAAGAGAGTTCCAATGCATGTGTGGATGCACGCACCAACGCTACCTTGACAGCGTACAGTGGTTTCGTCACCTCCAGGTACCACAAATCCTTACAGCAGACCTGGATGGAGATGGAGTAAGAATAGAAAGTTCTTTACTTCTAGGCAATTTGTTATTGGATTATTAACGAAAATATATATATTTAATCTTTTATTTGGTTACCCTACAATGAAAATGTATTTAGGATACGAAAAAGAAAAACAAAATTTCGAGGTATTACCCGGCTTTGCCCAAGAGACAACCCATATATTATATGTCTCCACTTACATCAAATAAGATAGCAGGGAGAATTCAGACTTGTCCTTGCGGCACAAAACATAGCTTTAGCTTATCTTACATTACCTTACTTTAGACAAAATTGCAAACTGTGATTTACTGTTTACAGCTTGCAGTTTGTAATAACAGATCATCTCACCCTAACCTGGTTGTTCCATGCTTTGCGGTAACCGTCCCGACCTGACCACACGTACAGACGGCTTTGTATGCCAACAGCGCAGTGGCCGGCTCGTGCCCTCGGAACGTTTTCCTCCACGGTGTCCATGGTGACATTCTCCCAAATCATTGTATCTGCCAAAATCAATTATTATGCCATATAGTACGTTGAATTTGTTGTATATATTCCATATATATACCTAAATCGAGAACTGCTAGCGTGTTTGTGCATTTCCATTCCCGCTCAGTGGTCGCTTTCGAGTCGTTTATCACCAATGGCACCCAGCCCCCAAACACATACATCTTGTTTGCGATCATTGTCGAGCTGTGAAGAGAGCGCGGGAGTGGAGCTTGGCCTCTAGTGCGTGGTTTCTCCCAAGTCATAGAGTCTGCGATATAAATTGAGGCAGAAACGAACTTTGATTACGACGAAATCAGGGCTTTGTATTTGTACTCCAATTACCTGTATCGAGCAGCCACAAATCGCCCAAGCGACAGCCACTCATCCCTCCATACACGAGTAAACTTAATTTGCCTGTTTCCTTGCTCGTAAACGAAATTCCAGTGTGAGACTCGCGAGGTGGCGGACTGTCGCCAAACGTCTTGGGGATTATCCATTTGCCATTGTGACTGTGCACACCTCGCGTGTCCAATATATACAAGTCATTCAGATATCTGCAAATATAATAAAAATTTTAAATAAAACTAACTCTATACTCAAACATATTAAATGGGAGATCATTTCGCATTTAGTATTTTTAGTCAAAACTAGTTTTTGCAATATCAACTAGATAGCTATAAACTTTCGGGCTACATTATATTGGTGAAAATAGGTTCATTACTATTACGTTTACAATACGAATGAAGTTTTAGTTGTGTCTACTACATTAAAGCAGATGGACATCGCTATCTAATACAGGAAAAAATTCAACTACAAATATATAGATGCATTTATTTGTTACCTACTTTGGAATATTGTTTTTTGGGTCATCCGATTCATTCGCCAATCCGCCAAAGAGAAATATTTTCTCGCCCACCATCGTAAAGCTGTGCCCCAAGCGAGGGCAAGGCGACAGGCCATTATCTGGTGACTCCGGGTACATTTTCCTCCACTCCCATTTGGTTGCCTGCAGTTCGTATAGCTCATTCGAATATTTGCCATACTCAATCATGCCGCCGAAAACAAACATGCGAGTGCCCTCAACGACAAAGCCATAGGCGGCACATCCATTGGGCACATCACCTTTCAGTACCGGCACATACCATTGATTAGTAACTAAAGCGGGAGGAGAACAAAATATGTAAATTGTTGGCAAACATAAGCAATATGTCTTATATACTCAAATATTATATCAAAGTATTGAAAACTATCTATCTATCAAAGGCAAGAAAAATATATAATCCATAGGAAAATAATTCATTTGTTTATTTATATTTATGTTATATCAGGAAGTATTATACTTTTTAGTTAATTTTCGTTCATTTAATAAATAACTTCTTTTTTATAATTATATATATTTAAAAATAGAATTGAAAGAGGAAAAGATTTCAAGCTGTGTTTAATTCAAAGAGCCAAAGAAATAATACCCTTGCAATATTTACAGATTGTTTATAAAATGGTTTTCCGACATTAATAAGATTTTGCCCGAAAGTCACAATTCCTGCATTTGGCTAATACATCCTGGTAATACGAAAACCCTGAATTCCATAAATAGTTTCTACATCAGCTAACTGCGATACCCTGTTTGCTACGGTTTACCCGTCAATTTCAACTTCTAGACCGATTTGATTACAAATGATTCAAATATTTTTTGAAATTTCTATAACATCTAATTCGTTTTTCATAACAAAATAAGCAAATTATTAAATTAAAACAAACCACACTTATTATTTGAAAAATAAAATGTTTTGGCTACCTAATTTAGCATAATTTTGGATAAGATGAAATACCTGTATTATAAACGTGGAGCTCGTCCACAATTCCCTCGTTACCGCCACCAAAAACGACCATTAGTTCCTTGATATTTATTGCACGGTGGCCATGACGCGGACGTGGTTGAGGGCCGGTTGGGTTTAGGACCCGCTTCCACCGAAAGCCGGACTGATTGTTGGCCAAGTTATGGCCAAGGCTTTCACTTTGGTATGGGTCCAAATCCATATCGATGCGTGCAATGCAGTTGACCCCAGGAACCTGGACGTCCGACCTGACGATCTGTTCGGAGTTCAGTTCGTCAGCCACTGCCCCTCCCAGAGAGCTATTTGATCCAGCGAACTCTGTACTTTCCATATTACAGAGTTATGTCCTAGGTTCCGTTAATTTTGTTTATTGAGAGAAATACGAAGTTTGCTTCAATATATTTATTTACAATAAGCTATCTTGGCCGGGATAAGGCATGAATGCATTTTTTCTCGTGCAATCTGTAAACAGAAAACAAGTTAAGGTTACACAAATTTAAATAATTGATATACAAATGCACTGCATACACGCAAAGACAAACTAAAATAACTTTTATTGCGCACTGTATATGTACATGTATGCTCACAAATTTGCGTTGACCTGGCAATGCTGCCAATGGACGCTCTACAAATATATCAAATTTTAGTACCATTTTATCTTAAATTTTAATTAATTAATGAAAACTAACTTTTCTTTTTATTTTATTATACACTCTTACCAAATTATCAAATATAACGTTTCTGCTAGTATAATTAAAATCAATACATTAAATGCAACACACTCAATACACAATGTGCAAAAAAAAGCCGAAGAAAACGACAGCGACGCACACATAGGAAACTGTCGCAAGAAGGGAACCGAACTGGATCAAAGTGCATAAACAGGGATGATTGCGGATTTCAGCTTTAAATCGATGTATCGATATTGTAAATACAAATCGTAAAATAACACAATTAATAATATAATTTCCACATCAATTCGAAATATATATTTATAAATTTATTTAAGTATGAATAGTTTTATCATATTTATTATATTTGATTTAGTAATAAGTATTTATTTAATTTGCGTATTTTCAGTATTTGCTTGATACAAAATATTATGAACATAATTTACCACAGAATAGCAGACATTTATTTCCCCACTTAATAATTTATATATATTATGTATGCAGCTCTAATGAAACTAATATTCTTAACTTATAAAATTACTAATATAAGACCCCAATAAAATCAATCACATAAAACTAGTTATGGTTTTTCGGTATTTAATACTGTGGTGACAATTATGTATATTGTCACTACTACACAAAATTTAAAATAAAAAAATGTTTTTTCTGCTTATTGTCATAAACGAATTGCATATATGTTGTGAATAATTATTGAGTGAAAGTATAATTTTATTAATACTTATTATTTTAAAACCTTCAGTATTTTTTCTCTATTGCATTGTAAACAAAGAACAGCTGTTTGTTGCCGCAAAGAGCACTGTGGACATTCCTCATACCGATATCTTTCGAATTTTGTTGATACCATTGATAGTGAGGACTTTGGATGTCAACTCGTGAGATAGTTATCGAAATCGATTTTCCGTATGCCCCAAAGTATGCTATTTAGGAAAAAGTGCGTTCGGATAAAAACCTCGCTCTGAAAATTAAGATATATAGTAATAATATGAGAATCAAATAATGCTGGAAGTGAAACAGTAAAATAAATTACTCGTTGAGCAGTGCTACAAAATAAACATTTACTAAGGAATTTATTGTCGCGTTCTCTTGTTTATGCGGATAAAATTGTAAGAATTTTTCGATGGGTGAATTATTTTTCTCCGTCTGCCGTTAGAATACAATTATTAACATAAGAAACCATTAAATGGTTGTACTATTATGCGGTACTGCGAAGGTCCTTACAGCGGTTATAAACGACAATTCATAAAATACAATATTACAAAAATTTAATATTACGTAATTGTCTGGCAAGGATCATTAAGTGAAATTGAATTTATTACATGTTGTCTTTATGGCATTTAATATGAGTTTAGTTTTCTTATTTATCTATATATATATATATGGCAACGTAATATATATAAATTTTTCCGTAACAATCTGGTCTGAGAATTAAGCTCTTTTTTGACATCCATAAATTAATTTTGGTGACAACAAAGACATAGTCCATATTGTAAGATAAATTTGTGTATTTTGCATATTATTATCAGATGTGATTAAGTGATTAATTTTTAGTTGAATATAGTTTCGTAATTACGATGATTTGATTATGATTATTTGCTCAAAACTTAAAAATGTATTCATCAATGGATGCAAACACATCTTGCAGATTATACGCATTGTTTTAATGATATTGTGCCTAATGAGCTTATCACTCAGGTAGAGGCAACGCCGCAGTGCTAACGTAATCAAGTCAAACACACGACTGATAACTTCAGCACTGCGATAAGTAGGACAAATATCTCGACTACCTGTTCTTTTACTTGGGACATGTACATATATGTTCGTATGGATGTGTACACACGTATCAGTATCAAAAGGCTATAAATAGGAGGGTGGCTTGCAACTCAAATCACAGTATTCTTAAATAGTTAGTGCATGTAATATTGTTACCTCTTTTCTTCCATCGTTTTATTGCTAAGGTAAATTAATCATACAAAATAAAAATAAGTGTGCACATTTATGTATATATACATATATTTGACTAATAAGCAAAAATTATATATACATGCTTGGAATATTGTGTGTATACATTTTAGGATACAAAACCGATGTTAGAAGCTCGTGCTTTGTTATTTTCAAATTTTAGTCAAATTTATCTGTACCGACATGTGTATTCAAAAAAAAATACTAATTTGTGAAATATGAACTTTAAGTCTAATAAACTCAGACAAAAACAAACCTTAAATCGAAACTATTGTTGTTTGTTTATAACAACAAAAATTACGAAATTTTCCATAAAAAATGCACCATATCTGTTTTTACAATAAACCAAAAAGTGTAAATAGATGTATTGCATACTGAACATTTAAATTAAAACAAAAACGACTTGGCTTCACTAAAATATGCTAAAAAATAAGACGGTATTGAAAAAATATCGGGTTTTTTTTAAATCAATGCTGCTTTTCTCGCTTATAAAACTTGGTCACACTGATGATTTGTGTATACCATACCAGTTATCCCTTGTGTTAGGAAAAATAAAAATACTAGCATTTTCTGGTAACGAGTGTATTCCTAAATTTGTTGCAAAAGGACATGTATATATACAATAAATACAAATGTTAACGTTTATCCATATCTAATATATTTTTATTTGTTATTTAATCGCGTTGTGTTCGCGTAGTCACGCTGTTTGTTGGCCTGCAGCAGTTGATCAGTGTATTTAAATCGCGTGGCAACACCCAACATCCAACATTTTGGTATCGAAACTCAAAGTTCGGTAAATAAATAAATTAAACATGTTTAGTGAAAACCAATATATATTACCAAATTGTTAATTGTTAATAATGAAGAAAAAAAAAGAAACCCGCACCAAAAACCTGCTCATATACGAATATGGGCGAGAGTAGAATTGTATGTAATGGATACACACATATATTAGGCAAAAGTTGTCTATGTATATATGTACATACTCACACATGCAAACGTATGTATGTACGAAAAATGATATCATTCCGCGGCCTGAGACTTCGCCGTTATCCACCAGCTGGCTCATTTGCCATCTTGGAAAGTTGATAGAAATTCAGCAGAGAAAAGGCAATAAAATCAATAATGTAATTAATATGCATTGTACGCATCGGATTGTGCGTTTACATATACACATATATAATGTATGTACGTGCACGCATAATTGAACATGCATGCATATGCATGTCTGGAAAAAAATGCCTCATCAGCCGCAGCATCATTTGATTTTGAAAAATCAGAATATCAGAATATCAGAATGCCAATATAATCTACCTTACATACAACCCGTATGTATGTACATTAAATCTGTGCTATGTGCTATGTGTAAATGACGTAATAAGTTGAATATTGAGTTTAGTGAAGAAATGGTGAGGTGGTCATGTGTGTATTAAAAATGTATAAAAACCAGATCGACGCATTAGCACTGGCAAAAAGACGCTTACATTTCAGGCATTCTCAATTTTGACCTAGCTAAGAGTGTATTTGTAATGCCCTGCGTCTACATAGCGCATGTCCGTGTATGCGTGAGTATCTTTTATGGGCTACCCAGGCATTTTAGCTCACTCGCTCGCTCTCTCTCTCTCTGTATCTCTCTCACCCGTTAGTTCTGTTTGGGAGTGTGTGAGTGAGTGTTTGTTTGTGTCTACTATTTGCCAAACCTTAACGGTTGTTCACTCCAACAAATTACAGGTGCACTAATATCTATTCTATTAAAAGGCGCTTTAAAAGACAATAAATATGACATGCGACCTCTATGCTAAATGCCGCCCAATGCAAATATGCATCTAATTGCATTTATTTTTCGTCTGCCCTTGCACATGTTTATTTACATATCTTCACTTATGTAGACACAAACATGTTTATAAATGATTATGAGAGCTGAAGACACTCAATAATGCTAAGATTTCGGTTCTCGAAAATCGATATGCATGAAATAGTATCGATCTCCTCTGTTTACATATGTATACACATTTCTTTGCAAAGGTTATTCAGTCATTTTTAGCTTGACTTGCAATTTGAAAATAATGCTGGTTTTATCTGCAAAGTGTATAACAATTTATTGGATTATGTTTTCTCTTTTTTAAAAGCTTTGTACTAAAAAATGCCGAAAGTAAAGCGAATGAAAACATGTTTCAAGATGTCAATCTTGGATTTGTGTTTTAACTTTATTTTCGGAATGTTGGTGACATCACTGACTAACAACGTAATCAACAAACTCTTCTATATATACAAGCACACATGATGATGTCTTAAAATTGTATGAGTAATAATTCATCATGCATATGTGTGTGTGTGTGTAGATGTATATGTGTTAATTTTATGCATTTACTTGTTTGTTGGCATACAATAAACATGTACGCTTAGCAGAATCTTTAAAAAATATATGGCCGCCGATTTGAAGTCTTTTGTTATCCTTATCAGGCCGGTGAGGTACTCGTCAAAACAAAATATCTGCACCAATGCGGACAGAAGCCGGTTGAATCCACTTTATGATGGAACTGCTTGCGTCATCACCTGTTCGAAAGACGTCATTGATTGCCTTGCCAAAAACTTATAACTTATCTAGACTGCTGGCTTTAGTAGTTCACGCGTTCTACCTAATTTCCCGATACCCCTTTTTGAAGGGGTATAACTGATTCTTGAGTATTGTTCCTAGTACACATTTATACTTTATTTTACATTTCTGTTACATGTGAATTTGGTGACGTATATAGCGTTATGAATCAGAGAAACTTATCAAGTCGCCTGGTTAACATTCCATTTGCAAAAATACTTGAAACTGAAGTCTCTATAACAGATTTTTGATTTTGATTTGGTTTTATTAAATTTTATCATCCAAAAAATATTAGCAGCATAAATGATTAATCTAAAGTTAAAAATATTTGTTTTGATTTACATTTTGTGGTAAGATCGAATCAATTTAAAAATATTTTTTATATTACATTAAAATGAAACCAAACATTAAAATGGTTTTTGAGGTTATACAATCGATTCCCGAGGTTAAAATTCCAACTACGAATTATGTATATCAATTTAACATAAAATAATATAAAAATATGAAGTTTTAAAAGTTTTGGTTGAGGATCTTTTCACCTATCTTTTCAATTGAATGTTTCAAACTTATCCAATATGAGAAATAAGAAAAGAAACGAAATGAATAAGAAAAAATGATGTACGATTTATATAAGAGGTTTTTTATTCAATGAATTGCAAATAGAATACGAATTAACGAGGGAAGCAAAATATATCAAAATTTTATGAAGTAACGAGGTTTTTCAAGCAGTTTGTTACGAATTAAAATTCGAATATCGTTTAAGTTGGTTGGCAAATTAATATTCAGGTTTGATTCTCTGGGTGCTTTTGGTATTCATTTGAAAGAGTTCCAACAAACTGATTCGCACGATATTGATGCGCGACGCTCTTTGATCGAAACTTTCGCTGTTGGCGTTGAACATATTTTGCCCAGGCGCAATGTTGTTTTATTTTCGAAATACAGATGTAGGTAAATTCTGAAACTGAACAGAGAACGTTTATCGACAGTATAAAAGACTGTTCCGTGTCCGTGTCAAGTGCGTACGAATATGTTAATATATAAAATAACAAAAAATATATATAGATAAGGTTAATATAC